>JAZBGY010000483.1:0-58481 GCA_037414755.1 Lydus trimaculatus | reverse complement strand
TATTGGTATTGGAATTCAAAATTTCCCTGAAGGTTTAGCCGTAAGTCTACCATTACATGCTGCCGGTTTCAGTACATGGAAAAGCTTATGGTGAGTTTTAATTCTGTTTTTGTCTATAATTATTTAGCATTTTTATTATTATTATTTTTTTTAATATAAGATTGAATTAAATTTTATGTTATCATATAGTTGTTGATAAGTAGGATTGGCATGCGACCCCAAAATTCAGGTCAATGGCTCTGTTTTCCACTGTTTAACACTTCACTACAGCTGGTATGGAATTGCCCCTGAAAATTTTCAAAACTTATTCGATTAAATTCTCGTCCCTTTATTTATTTAAATCATTATCAATAGTTGTTATTGTTAAAATTGTTGTAATGGTTGTAATTTGAATAAATTACAATTTTCCCATTCGACAAACAGACATTGTTAATCACCTACGAAACAACACTGCGATACGTCACATGTCCGCTTTAAGAATAATTTGTTATCAACTTCCGTTACTTTCTTTTTTTTTTCTTTCTGTGTTGTTTTGTTTTTCATATGTGTTAGTGTGTGTGTGTGTGTCGCTGTTGAAGGTTTTTATCATGCAAGAAACTTTTCATTCATAAAAGTTATTTCATTCATGAATTTGAACTCTTGGGAAACTTGTGTACAGCTGTTGATCGAGAAATAAAATAGAACTCGGTGTGACACATTGCTGAACGATGATATGATGATGATGATGATAAATTTAATTTTAGAAGAAAAAAATTAATAATAATACTTAAATAAAAACAACATCAAACTAGAAGTTAATAGAAAAAATTTGAGATTTTTTTCCATATTACTATCATCATTTCGTTCTCAATTTCTTATCATACATTAAGGTCAAGTTAAAATCATAAATTTCAACCGTCTTCTGTCGTGTATATTCAATAAAAGATTGTTGGAAATTGGGGCGACATTTGGTGGATATTTTTTTGTTGTTGTTGCTGTTGTTGTTAGTCTCTGAAAGAACAATAAAATTAAACTTTTTTTTTTCTAACACAATCTTTTTCTTCAATATTTTATTGAATGGAATGTTTATGTAAATCTAGGACAACTTTGATGGTTACCGCATAATTTACAAGTAAAATTTTAACTAAAAACCAGTTTTTTTCCTAAATTATTGTTAATTAATCAAATAAGATTTTCTAATAGATTTCAATTAACAGCATATGTCACGAATTTAACCAAATCGTTTTTATTATCGAAAAAAACAACAATATTTGTTGTTTGTATTTATTATTGGAAAAGTATGCAGTTTGGTTTTAGAACAAAGGCGAAAGACAATTGTTTACTATTTAACCACAAATACCAACTGACAAATAACTAGAAAAAATGATAAAATATCACAGTGAAGGAATGCGAATTTTTGTCCTAATTCGTTGGTAATTGTTGAATATTGAATTTTTTTTTTGTTTAATTTCAACTTAAACCGCTTTATATTATAAAGTTTGAACTTGAAAGATGAGCTGTAAAGCCGCAATCCTCTCTGTATATACACACACAGATATACAGACACACGATAAACAGGGGGCCAGGGGCCTCTAATGAACTGAGAAACGACCTTGCAGGGTCGCGAATACCATACCATGTTACAAGACGTTCACAGCAGTATATCTATCTGTCTTTTTTATAATGATTGATATTTCATAATTTCAACCAACATTCACACACACACACACGCAAAAAAATTAAATGTTATTTTCCACATAATTAAGTAATTAAATTGAATTGGATAATTAGAAATTGATTACTTTAATTTGATAATTTATTTTATTTTATTTTTAAAAAAATTTTTTAGTTCCTGTAGCATATAAATACAATGAAGCGACTTGCATCAATGATCATTACATAGGGAGTGTTTATCATATGGAGGTCAAACATTAATTGGTGAGCAAACCATCTGGTATGCAACACAACAAGGACATTTAATAAGAAACTATTTCATTCTAATAGAACATTGATTCTTCTAATTATAATAAAAATCAATTTTTATTATAAAATATGTGGTTATTATAGAATTTCTAATAATCATCATCATCTTCTAACCACAATTGTTTGTTTTTGATTAATACCGAAAGGGAATCCCCATAAAAATTGTGGGTATAATCAAAAAATTAGTCTATTTGTTTTTATAGGTATGGTCAATTAAGTGGTATGGTAGAGCCTATATTTGGTGTTTTAGGTGCTGTTGCTGTTGCACTAGCACAACCAGCACTGCCTTATGCATTAGCTTTTGCAGCTGGTGCAATGATTTATGTTGTAGTTGATGATATTATACCAGAAGCCAATACAAAGTGAGTAATTTTAATTGAAAATAATAATAATAATAATAATTTGTTTATAAAAGATGGAAATTTATTATTATTAACAATAATTATAAATTTCATCGTTTAGTAAACGATAATAAACAAATGTAATAAAATGATTCACTATTCCAATAATGTTTTTCAACAAAAACAAATTTATTCGTTTATTTTTTATTTTATTTTTTTCTAAATATATATGTATAGGAAAAAAATTTCCCAACATTTACGTATCGACCGATTAATAGCTGACTGGAATCTTAATATACTAATTAATTATGTCTCGTTATTATTTTTAAATTTTCAAAATATTAATTAATTAAATAGAGAGATTCAACACGAAAATTTCTAATTTTCTATTTAAAGAAGTTGGAAAAATGACGAATTTTCCAATTTAGAAATTAATAAATGATTCAGTCCAAATTACAATCACGTTTTATACTTATTTGAATCTACGATATTTTTCTGCTTCTTTTTTTCTGTAATTATTTTGGAAAGATTAAAGAAAATTTCTATTGCCAATTATAATAAAATAGTTCTACGAAATAAGGTGTTATTTTGCATATATTTAATAATTACGTTTATATTTCACATTTTAAAATCATAAATTTTTATTATCACAATTTTTTTTTTGTAATGTATTTATCTCTTATTAGCATTCTTAGAATTTCTATTAACTATTTGCTAGATGTTTACTGTCACTAAAAATCTCTATCTTGGTAGATATTTGAAATTTTTCCACACGTTTGTATATATATTTTTTTTTTGCTGCTCTTCTACCTCTTGGTTGTTGGTGGATTTTGCTCATTACATTGAAGAATTTTTGTTGAGTAGTAGTTTGAAAATGACTTGTTTCGGATGATTAAGAATTGTTGTCTTGTGGTGTTTGGGTGGGCTGTGTTATTTTTAATTTTATTTTTTTTTTTGGCTCTTGGTCATTAATTTAACAAAAAGAAGCAGAAAAACGCGATTGAATTTTTGGATTATTATCAATTTAATTCAAGATCAAATTTCCGATTTAACTTATTTTTATATACAAATTATGATCATGTAAAACAGGGGAAAAGATCGATATTTTGTCAAGTTTGGGAATTCGCCAATAAAGACAGTAGGACGCGCCGAACTAAAGTTTAAAATAAAAAATATACAAAATTCTCTACTAACAGCAAACTAGTCATCTAAGATATTATATAATCTTCTATTTCTAACTGGTTCATTGATATATTTCTTACACCTCAAATGGTTATTGTACAGGTAATAGCGTTGCCGAAATTGCCAGTGTACTTTTCATTCAAAATCTGTACGTTATCTAAAATTTAAATCAAGCATTACTTAATTGAACACAACTCTATCATATGTCCACTCAATGAGGATTTCCTCACCAATCCGGAAATATCCCAAATTAACAAATTAGCAAATTAAACCTACTTATGTTAATTGATTTTTCCGCAATTTCTTTGAAGGAGATACTTTCTACAGGAGGAAATACAAATTTGAATGTTAATCCTTGTTCTTATGGTTGAAATTGAATATTTCATAAAAACAAAAACGTTTAGTTCTAAATGTTGCAGCAAGAAATTTTATTGTATATTTCTGCTAGTAACATGCAGCAGATTAACTTTATTTGACGCTATAATATAAATCTTTATGTCTAAGGTATCAATCAGGTATTATTTACAGGTTTTTTCGACTATGCTATAGATGTTCTTCTTGAAAGCAGTGTAGGATTAACTATTAGACGGAGTAGACGGTAACCTATGGACCTATGCCTTTTAGGGGCGCCGCGACAATTGATAAAGGAATATTTTATTTGTCACTGGCTTCTACATGCACTGGTTATAAACAGTAGTTTGATTATATCGGTGGAATCTTCAAAATAGGTACATAGGGTAAAAACAAGCATTAACTAATCTTACATGTTTCACATAAGTTGAAGTGAGATCGAGAGAAACACCATCATCTGACCACGTGTTTTGTTTCTATTTCACTTCAACTTATTTGCAAGCCATAAGATTGGTTAATGCTTGTTTTGCAGCAATGTACCTATTTCGAAGATTTTTGCCGTATAATAATTCAGGCCAATCTTGGTTGCCATTGGAAACGGACTTAAAACTACTTTTACGTTGGTTGCTATTGGAAACGGCCATAAAAGTAGTTTTACGGCCGCTACCTACTATGAGATGAATCAAAAAACATAACATGTCAAATGATAAATTTAGGTTTATCTCGAATTATTTACGGTTGCATAAGAAATAGAACATTTGTACTGCGAATTTTCTCTTCTCAGCCTAATAGGTATTGGTTTATCAGAACTGTGGATTGATGAAATAAAACTAAAAGCAGAGACTTCAAAGTTTTGTGTTTGGCCCAGGGGCCTGTACAAGGTTCAATCCGGCACTGCTTGAATGCGTCAGTTTTCTAGATATTTGCATTTATTTGGGAATAATCTACATTCTTACAATTAGTTGTCTCTCTTTAAACAAGTTACAATTATACGAGTTCTACTGTAACAAGTTTGTTGACAATTTCTTTTTATTATTAATGTAAAAATGTAAGGTTGATAATGTGAAAATAATTTAACGTATTGATAATTTAACAACTAGTACTATACGAATAACATTAATTATTACAATAACTAGTAATAATTTGAATTTTTATATTGTTTTTATATTGCAGTGGTAATGGTAAATTGGCATCTTGGGGCGCCATCCTTGGATTCCTTGTTATGATGACCTTAGATGTCGGTCTAGGATAGTTGTTAACAATTTATTTTTTATTATTATTATTATTAAATGAATTTTCAATCCAATATTTTAACAATAATAGAAACAAATTAGATAAATTATCGAAAATTATCAAATTCTAATAAGTTCATTCATAAAAAAAGAAAAACAATCACAAGATATTGGGTGTGAAAATGGTTAAACACTTATTATTTTATTGTTCTTTATTTAACTATTTATATGATGTAGTTGATTTTACATAATAAACTTTGTACTTATTAAGTAAAAACAAAAAAAAAACAACATAATCCAGTTGGAGTCAAGCCAATTCCCTAGCAACTACTGCTGTGATAGTATAACATAAGATTTAATTGTCAAACAACAAACAGAAATAAAACAATTCTAGAAAACAAAAAAAAAAAACGTCTATTTTTATCTACAATTAACCTTTTTTTATCAATTCTATTCTTAATCACGCTGATTACACCAGAACCGTGCCCAATGCCCGAATCAAACAAGAATTCCGGGCGTCCCTATACAGTAAGTATTCTTCAAACAAACGTATACGTGGCCCTGTAGACCTCAAAAAAATTGTTGGTTCAGTTTAAGGAAATACAAAACGCTATCTTTGCATACGAGAAAAGTTTTAACAACTTGTAACCTGCAAATTCCATCACGTTCACATCATCACGTCTCGATGACTATCGAGATGAAACACCTCTAGTTGTATTTCGAATCATATAAAATTCATACTCATTTATCTATGTATGTATGTATGTATGTATTTAAATATCTGAAATTCTGTTGGAATTGTTAAAAATCGAATTTTTCGTTTTATTATAAAAATTGCGAATTTTTACTGAAGAATTATGTAAAAACGACACGTGTTGGTTGTGAAAGGGTGAGGCCAGAATTGGCGTTTTCCTTCAACTCATTGTTGATGAAAATGTCAGAGACCCTGTTGTATATATGTTGTATTTTTACCTATTTAATAAACAATACGTGTATCTGTAGTCTATATGGGATTTCCAGGATTAAACGTGCTCTTCCTTTTTATACGTTAAACATTTTTATTTTATAAATAAATCACAATTATCGCTAATTTATCTAAGAAAATTCAAGACATTGATACAATTCTAATTAGAACAATTAAACCTACAATACGTTTACTAATAATTAATTCAACAAATCGATTTGTTATAATTCAAAGCACGTACAAGTGTGTCCAAAATTTCGAATAATAAATGAAGATCCTTGATAATCAAAATTCATTATAACTTTTGACTGAGAGTTGAGGGTATACATATTTATTGTGTAAACACACGTTTCATTTTCAACAGGAATTTATATTGCACCAAATAATCCAATCTTGATTGCATAGCAAAAACGGCGCCAGCATGAAAACGACCACAGGGGCGGTAGCAAAGTTTTTTCGAAAAGGGCTCAAAACACACATTCAATTCTTCAAATCAACATGCATTAATGGAATTTATCGCTAATTACTCAACACCAAGACCAATCGACTAGCTGCCGTTGTAGCGCCATGCCTGTATAGTATCTAAATTAATAGTCAAGTCGAATTTGGTGTACTATATTTGCATATTTGTGATTACAAACTCCTGTCGTTTTTAGTGCATCGCATTAGCCACAAATCAAACAAAACACCACCACAACCAACCAACAACAAAACTGATAAGCGAGTCACTGGAGTAATGAGTGTTTCTTAGATAAATCGTGTTTAAATTACTTAAAAGCCATTATCGCACATTATAATGATGATGATGTGATCAAATTTGTTATTTAAATAACATTCTGTCGGAAGAATTGCGGAAATATTATTCGTATGACTAATATTATTAATAATAATTGAAAAATTATCAATTTAAAACTTTAGTCAGATAGGTCTTTAATCTTATTTTTAAACAACAAAAAAAATTAGTCATATTGACAATATGTTGTTTTTTTTTTGTGTCGTTTGTAAGAAAATAAGAATTTATCGATAATTTTTGTTTAATTTATGAATTCAAATGAAAAATATGCAATAATCTAAAAATAACTTTGAATTGCGTAAGTTATATAGAATGCGTTCCATTCACAACAACAGCAACAACAACAACAATCAATGTCATCTACTTTATTTATTTAAAAATAAATAAACAACTAAATATGAATGGATAATAGGAAATAACAGAGAATTCATCCATTTACTTACTCACTTACATTCTAAATTGTTTAATCATTGAATAACGATTTGTGGAATCAAACATGGATTTTCTTGTAATGATTGGCTGTAGTTAACATTATTTTGCTCATTATAAAAATACATCCATTTATCAATAATAATATGGATGTATAAATAGAAAATTGCTATTGTATTCGGCATGAATGAACACAACGACATTGGCACCCGGAAATTCCACGGAAGTACGTCACACCGGAACCGGAACCCCGCACCCGATTACAACATATTTTAATATAAACTATAATAAATTGGACGATATTGCAAATTGATTAGGGTTTTTGTTATTTGACAAGGGGAAGAAGGTTTCATTGATAAACGTTATCGTTGGGAAATTTTCGCCAATGTTATATAGTCACAAATCGTTTGCAACAATACGAGACTCAATTGTTGATTGTTTGAGTTGACTGTCAAGTCGAAAGGGGTTCACTATACAATCTACTACTTACTTTAATCTTACTCAACATTAAGCCGTTGGTTTTAATTTTTGTTTCAATTAGGAAAAGTTCTTCTCTAATTTAGGATTTGAACATTGGCTTGTTAATCTAATCATTCCACGATAAATAGAGGAAACTGTGTTAGTAGAACTTATATTTTGTCTATTGTTGGATTGAAAGTACTAAAACAGACAAAAACTGAGACTTACTTCAACTCCGTGAATATGTCGCGTTTTCTTGATCGACACTATTTTGGTGATAATGTCGAAAATAGAGGGTTTATACTTACGGATATCTGGACTTCCTCTAGTTGTTGAGTTCGGTATCAGTTTTTGTTTGGAGTTTAGATTTTCAAAGGGACTTGAAGCGTTACGAAAACAGCTTTACGCTTTTTTTGGTGAGTTGAACAAGAGCTGCACTATAACACGGTTATCAAAAAGTGTTTTTACTTACAGTATTGATAAATATGCACCTTGTGATTGTAACTGTACGTCAACAATAAGATTATTATGTCTTATTGATAACTTAGGTATTTATCAATGATTTATGAATAAAATACAATATTTTTAAGGTAAAGATAATAAAAAAAAACATATAATTATACTACAAATATTCGAAATATACTTATTGTAGTCGATCGATATAGAAAAAAATTATAGTTGAATTATTTATTAACAATTATTTCTTGTACAGACAATAGAAACAATCAAAAAAAAAACCAAAGTATTTCTCAATATGTACAAGTCTTCAGTTGGAACGACCTAAATTTCTCTAGTATATATTTTATATAGGATAATGTCCTTGTTAGACAAAGATAATTACATAAGACAAATCGAGATAGATAGAGGAAGAAGATGAGAAACTTCGCAGGGGAGCGTCTCGGCGCCGCCGTTTAGTTTGCTGCCTAAAATTAGTACATCAGTATGTAGAAATAGGAATGACCTTTTGCATAATCCACAATCTCTCTCTCTGTTTATCTACGTCTTTATAATACATTTCTGTTATTTGTTAACAATAATAAAAATCAATTGTTATGTTTAAATCCTTATTCTTCTATTTTTATGGATGTAACAATAAAACGATTTTATTTCTATTTCAAGAATAACAACAACAATAACAACACAACCAAACCAGATCTATTACTGTTCTCTTTTTTTCTTTTACTATTTTTAGTTGAGTTTGTTACAAAATTGGTAATGTTTTGATTCATACATCACAGAATCTACAAATTAGTCAAGATAGAGAGAAACTCCCTACGCACATTTACCCACATTTATATTAAAACTAAACATAGGTGGAATATATAAAAAAAAAACGGTGAATTCTCCTCAGTTATGAATGGGAGAACAACCAAAAATTTACTCCGTTACTCTCTATTTGTGTCTCTTTCTCACTCTCTATGTGGTTATACAGATAACATACACAAATCCCCACCAGATTTATCTTACACTTAAATCTATCTCTTTCTGTTTCAACTATGCAAGTGAGTGACTGCATTCTTCAATGGGGCCTTCGGTACACTCAACTATACCATCGACCACAGTCGTGTTAGTTATAGCGAGGGCTGAGGTAGTATTGGTGCTCTCTTTTCTACCATCAACGTATAACACACATATTTTAGAGGAACAAAAAAACTATTGGAAAATTCTAAATTTTTTTTGTTAATTAGCACCAATTATGATTGTTGTGTTAAACAAAAAAATTGTAGTGTTTGTGTTGCTTTTATTTTGTTTTGAAAAATTTAAAACTTTAGGGTGAATATTTTTTTGATAAGATTTCTCTGATATAATAACAACAGGTAGGTTTTAATTTTCAACAATTTTAATTATTAAGTGTTTTACGATAAGAAACGTCCCACATTCGCTGACTCTATCATTATTATTATTATGATTATAGTTTGTGTTTTTCTTTTGTAAATATTTGTATTTCAAAGTAATGTTTTGGTACGTTTTTCTTTTTACATTATCTCTATCTATCTCTCTCCTAATTACAACAATCCAGACAACAGTATTATACAATATCGGAATAGACGACAGGCATTTAAAAATTAAAAGCCTTGTGTGTAAATTTGTTGTAATTTATTCTTTTGTTTTTGACCTTTGATCGATCACACACATTCAAATTTCAAATAAATTCCGATTAAATCTTTGAAAACTGTTGTAACTTACCACACGATGTTTGACTAAAGAAGAAAAATCGATAATCCAAAAATAAACATGCAATAGACGAAGAAGAAGGGTGTTCCATCGAATCATCGATGACACTTCTAGGCGAGATCTACCGTTATTGATTGCCTCTTATATTGTCCAAATGTTTATTTGATTTTCTATAATTGTTGTTATTTTGGTGATTGTTGAAAGTTTGTTGAACGGCAGAGACGGCTTGAAAATATGTTTGGAATTCTGCAGTGCGTTGCACATGGGCGGATGTGTCCGTGCAATGTTGCATAAATGTATAACAAAGGAAGTTGTCTTCTTGTTCTATTCGCCGTTGTTGTTGTTGTTATTCTACCACAATTTTTTCAGTGATTAATTACAATAATTGCTTTAAAATAAACAATTTCGATAAAACGTCATCTATCTATTTAGGAAAAATACATAAATATTTTATTGTTTATTTGTATTGCACAACTTCATCACCGCTGCTTAATCTTTCAAGTGCTCTTCTGCTCGTGTTTCGTCTCTTTTCAAGTGGATTTCTGTACAAATTTAGAAAATATTTGCTGTAAATCACTAAAAAATTAATTGATTTCGACGCACTTGGTGCGAATCTTCCGTCACATTGTGCAATATTATTGATGATCATCAAGTATATGTATGTATGTAGATGAGATATGGTGTGTAAGGCATTTTGATATAGGGTGTATAGTCTGTTATTGGTGTCGGGGTCGTTAACGTGGCGGTAAAAAGCGCTTGAGCGGCCATCCGTGCCGTATGTCTGATACTAAGTTGTAGGTATAATATACACCGACCATCATCTTCAAGAAGCGGCCCCTAATTAATTGCTAGATATCTACATAACAACAGTTAGAGAAGACAGCAGGTGTTAGTTTGTAGTAGTGTGTAAAATACAAAGAATATACGTATATAGTGTTGTTTTTTTTTTGTATGTATGTATGTGTTTGTGTACGATCACGTCTACAACAACGTCTGGGTCGGATTCAAAACAAGCAATTTATAATTACTCACATTTAATTAAGAATAAAATTTCGTAATTTAATTGCAATTACTTTCATTCTAATTACATTTAAAAAAAATTTTGTTGGTGAAATTAACTAAAGTCGGCATAAAATTACAGAGTAGTCGTCGTCCACATCTTAATTAATTTATCATCAACATGACAACATTTATTGTAACATGATTTAATTGTATTTAATTTAAAAGGACATTATATGCGAGATTTTTCAACACAATTTAAACTAATTCGTTGATTATTTTTTCTGTATTTTATTGTTGTTTTGTCGTTACAAATTAGAAAAGTTTCACAACAACAACAACAACAACGTTTATATTTCATAATTTTTACTATAAATAACACTGGAAGGCAAACAGTTAAAAAGCAATTTCTGGACATTATTAGAAAGTCAATTATTTTGTTGGTGTTTTGTTAGAATTTTTGATTGATTGCAAATTAGGTTGTTGTTGGAGTTGTTGTAAGATTTAACCGTAAAAAAGAATGGTTTTTTTGTTAATAAAAAGTGTAAATTTCACACATTGCCCACAATATTATTATTATTATTATTATTATTATTATTATCATACATATGTATACTATGTTGTTATAATCATAACTGCCATACACAAAAAAGTATAATCTATTTGGAAACAGAAACATAACACAGTGTGACTGGTCGACAAGTTGAGCACATCGCCCTAAATATCGCTGATGGAATTCGAACAACATTTCTCAAAAACAGACACACCAATACATATGCGAAATTCTAAATTGTTGTATGTTGTATTGATTGGAAATTTACAAATCTTTGGGCATTTTTTCGGTTGTTTCAACTACTAAAAAACAATTCTTTCTAGTTTTCCCTCCAACAACAACAATAACAATAATAATAACAGATAATTCACTAATTGTATAGATAAATACAAATATATGGTTATGGTGCTTGTAATTTTAATTGCAGGCTATAAATTGCTTACATTTGTAGAATAAATGAATAACGGCACATTGATTAAAGTCTGCAAAGAAATAATAATTATGATTAAAGTTTATTCTACCAAAACATTACACAGTTATGAATTTCAAATAGATTTCATAGAGATAAAGATCGAAACTGCCCATTTTATAACAAAGTAACTATCTTACAATTAGAGGAAAAAACCACATTTAAATATGGCCCTCAGATTGTCCAGTGCGGTCACTAAAGTTGTAAATTCTATCAACAAAAAAAACGAACAGTTACTCAGGATTTGTAACAATTACTACTTTTCAATGAGAAATGAATGTTTTATTGATAAAATTTACAAGTTTACTGCATTCACTACAAAAAAACACCAACAAACTGGAGGACTTTGCATCGCAGAATTAACAATTTTGTGGTTTTTGGTGTGTACCTACATGAAATGGAGAGCTTTTATTCCAGTAAAATTTTGCTTGTCGTTGAAATTCAGTGTGAAAGCACGTTTAAATTAACCGCAAATTCGCGGTTAAATTCCAGGATGGTATCCACCAATATTCTACAATTTCAGTTGTGAGATTTACTACCATTAGTTGTTCACAGCACTTTCTTTAAATCAATTGAAAATTCATTGAATACACTCAATTATATTGGGTGTGTGACGAACAACCGGCCCTTAAACGATAAAACATCATTTATAGTTATTTTGTGCAAATAGCGTTATAGTGAAGCAATAAAGAAATTGATCTAAATTGTTTCAGACAGTCTCTCTACTCCTTTAACCGTTACAAATTTAATGCCATCATAACTACCTGTATTTCTACCTGTTTCCAGGTGTTAACTCCAATACCGATAAATTATTATACCAATTTTACCCCTGCTTATTGTATGCCAGCTCGCAATATTATCAGCACCCTCATTGCGTTAAGTGTGGAAAACAGTTCTTTCAAAAAAATTATAATTGAGAGTATTGGCAAAAATCTGTGTCCATAGTATAGAGAAATCAATAGTTTGTTGTTCTTGTTACTTTTACTATTTCTAAAATTGTGAAAGTCGAATTTGATTCAGTAATACGTAAATTATGTAAATTTTTGCAAAAGATACTGGTTTTTCAGGTGTTCCAATTGCCAAATTCTGTTCAAGATTCTTGAAAGCTTATAACCTTCAAATACTGATAAAGCTCAATCAGCATCTTAAATGATCACTAATTTCGATATGTTTATGTTAAAAGGAAAAACACCCTACCGCCCAGAAGTCGTTTGAAACGATTGCCCAACCATCGCGTACGAAATTCTCACATCGTTCCTCTTTATTCCATTGTTTTTCCTTAGATATGTCGGTCTAATCATTTTAATAGAATAGGGGTGAAATATGTGGTTTCTCACAATGTTTGCAAGCTTATCGTTAGGTGGATTGGCAATTTTACAAATATTTTAACAAATTAATCAACCCTGATGCATCCAATTTCCACAATAATATGCCTCTTGTTCACTACTAACGTTCATCCCCTTTGTACCAATTATTATGACATTAATTCGATTTTAATGTTGATTTATGGCGTTTGATAATCATACAATTCGATTTAAATTGAATAAATAAATAGATTTAATAGGAATCAGGGGTTGATTTAAAATTTCCTTGAAAATAGGGGTAGTTTAAGGTTGATTATTTAGTTTTATTAATCCTATATTGTCTTGAGATTGTATCGGATATATTTTGAATGAAAAAATTTGGAAAATCTCGTAAAAACTACAATGGCGTTTTTTAAGATTTTTTCATTTGACCGACTTCAAAATGGCAAACATGTGCGTATTAATTTTTAGTTTCCCCATTATGAGATTTTGGTGGATTTTTATTGTTTTAAAACCAACTAAAATATACTCACAATCGATTGATATTATAAAAATTCACAATTTTATTATTGTTGGTGGTGAGAACAACCCTTAAACTCGAGAATTTTCTAGATAATTTTTGATATGATTTCTGTATACATTTAAAGTTTTTTCGTATTTAAATCACTAATTTTATATTATTTAGGCTATTTTGGCATTTATTAGAAATTTAAAAGTTACCCAAAAAAGCCCCTAATATGCGCACATAATTTAGCAAAGTCCGACGATAGCACCAACCATTTTGCAATAGTCCTCTTACCGCACTTCGTCTCTCCGACATTGACTCATTCAAATACAACTTTCAATAATTTCAAATTGAAAAATCTAAACTTTTTCATTATCGAATTTTCGCTGATTGTCTAAACTACAAATTAATATAAAAAAAATCCACCATACTACCCTTAATAGGGGTGAAATTGCGAATTTTCCAACTCCCCACTTGTAGTTGTCTAAAATAATGATAGTGCGCCGGTCAAGATTACTCGAATCATTTCATCCTTGTTTGTTACATAGATTTAGTATGGTTTGGGTGGATAAAACGTTTGTCGGTTGGTTGCTATGCCGGTCGTCTTGCAGGAATATGACTAGTTGTTCCAAACTTCTCGCCAAATGTGCAGTGTGCTCCCTGGTTGTTGTGATTTTTCCAGCCCCTATCAAGAAGGGTTAGAAATCGAAGAAACATCACCAGTCTCTAGTGTATGTGGCTGTATGGGAGGAATTTCTTCAAAATAAAAGAAAAAACTGTAAGTAGAACATTTCAATATAGTAAAATTGTGCAGGATTAAAATGGGGGGCAAGGGAATTCCTGCATTGTTATCTTGACTTACGTACTAAAACTGCATTTTATGCTTGAAATAAAAATAAAAATGCCGTTTCTTGACGTTAATCGTCTTCCAAAGTTATTCGATTTTTTTCATGTGTGTGCGTTTTTAATGCTTCTTCTTATCACTATTCATGCAATTGTTTTAACATATTCTTATTGGTAAAAATTGAAATATTTCGTATGTTATCAAAACTCTCGGTTTTTTCCCTTATGTTTCTAGTATCTTGTCTGGCCTTAAGCCGGTCACGTTGAGTGATGGAGGAATATATTGCACAGTCAGGGGAGGTTCTTCCTATTATTGGGGGACCCCTCCATCATCTGCCGTGTGACCGTGCCAATGTCGTAAGGTTTCTCTCGTCTGGGTCAATTTACCAAATTCTCTCTCTATGTATCATATCACCACCGTCTGTTGACGTTGTTTGTTTGTTGTCGTCTTCGTCACTGTCGCCGCCACCACCGTCATCATTTTTATCATTAATAACATCATAGCCACTATCACCGCCACCTTTGTTATCATCACCGCCAACAACGACGTCGTCGATCTATCTGTGCTCCTGTTTCAACTCTTTCTCAGTAACATTCTCAAATATTTCGTTAGCAAGTTGAGGTCTAGGAACTGTGGATTATAATTGTAATAGATGTGGGGGACGACTGTCTGGCCGATTGAGGCCCCCTTTAGGAGCCGTCAGACTGCCGAATTATACAAAGTCATTCGCCAATTTTTTTTCCTCTATGTGTATGTATGTATGTATATGTGTGTGTGTTTGTGTGTAAATGTAAGTCTGTCTTTATATATACACATATATAAAGATATGTATATGTGTGTGTCGGTACATAGCGGTTCACGAAACCATTTGATTCCGTCTGAAAAATGGCCAGGCACTTCATTCATTATTTAACGGTGGTGGTCAATAGCACCACACAGACACACTAACACACACCAGACAGGATTCTTACATAATCCTTAAATGTAATTAGAATGTGTAATCATTTAATAAAACACACATCCGGTATTCTAATTATTTTATTAAAAAAAAAAATAATAATCAAATCATCTTTATTAATTTTCTTTTAATGAAAATTTTTTATCAACAATTTGACACCAACTTGACCTAAATATTTGCGGAATAATCCATCCTAAAGTAGGCCTCAAATTTTTTTTATCATTCGAAAAAAAATATGCAAAAATTTTCTTCTTTTAAAATTCTTTTATAATTAACGCAACAATTTTTTTTTTATCTAAGATTGCGTTAAATTCGCGTTAATAAAAATAAATTGTTGCTATGATGGAGGATTTAGATTTTTTTTTGTGTGGTATTTGTCCTGTGTGTTGTGCTTCTAGTTTTAAGGATTTTTTCCTCACAACCGCCAGTGAATGATTTTTCATTTCGTTATCAGTCGTGCGTCACATATAAAATATATACATATATAAATATATATCTATCTCTCTCGTATACATTGTAAATGTAATGTGTAATATAATATAGTAATAGCGGTTGGGAGGCATTTAAATTTTAAAAGTCCCGCATCACAGCAGACAACACACTTCATCATATCACTGAAGATCTTAAAATGCACTGAAATGTTACCGTTCCAATACTAAACATTGGAAATTCGTTGTATAATTGATGATTTGTTTTTTTTTTTAATTGAAATTTTCTATTTTTAAAATATGACGAAAATCGTTGTAAATATTTAATTCTCTGGATAGGTATATATTATATACCGACTTATATATATATTTTTTCTTTCACACGTTAAATTGTAATCCATAAATTTTCCAATATCCAGACAAAACTGACGTGGGAATATCCATAATATTATTTTATAACATTTATAGTAGGACGGAGAGTTCGTTGAACTTTCTCAAACTATTATAACTAACAACATATATATATATACATATATATACAGAGTCACATTAATAAGTATTATTTCTATTACTATGTCATAAAGGTAATAAACTATTAATTTGTCCAATAATCGATAGGTCTTAAAATGTAGGTTACACACACACTACACTACACTATGCAGTTGTTAAAATGCATACACACAATTCTTTCAAAATACCAATTACTACAACGACAATTTCCTATGTAATTACTATCATTTCACTTATATTTGAATAAAAACAACAACAACAACAACAACAACAACAACAAAAAATAGAAGAAATAAATGGTAATTAAGTGTTTAGCAGAACCGGAAAAAAAAGCATAACAAGAAACCCTCATTAATTATCAGCTAATTTACCATTTCTAAATGTCATCATCAATTTTATACGTTTATCGTGACAGAAGTTCCACTAATTTTCCACCTTAAGTTGTCTCGAAATTTCCGCAATTAACACAGAGATAACAATACGAATAAAGGGTATCTTGTTGTTGTTGCTGCTTTTTTTTTTCGTGTTTCTACTTCTAATTGATATTTTTTTATAGAAAACTAATAGTTTTTTTGTTGGAATATTGTGAATTACGCCATGGTACAAGTTATTTGTATTTATATGCAAATGCATTGGAACAAAGTGCATAGCAATAATAATCAGTTAGCTGCGTAAACAGTCCAATGGGCGCCATTTAAATGGTTTTATTTAGTTTTTTTTTTATTATTCTACATTATATTCTAAGTTGATTATCATCATAGTAGCAGTAATAATAATTGATAATTTTTCTCCTGTATTAACATCAAATGATTTTTAATTGAAACAAATTTCATTTTTCTTTCTCTATGGAAAATTAATTTATTTAAATTTTCATGTAAAATTCTAATGAAGACATAGTTTATCGTGTTAATTATGTTATATTACCTACTAATGATTTTTATTAATAAGACGTGATAACCAATAATTATATAAGTGAATATGTGCCAAGTTGAACTGGTTTTACAATTATAATAATTCATTTTAAAGAAATACATAATTAACGATTACAAACGACAAAAATTGTAAATTACCTGCATGATAAATTAGTGAATTTGATGCTTCTTCATGGTTAAATAAAACAAAACCCCTGTCAATACACCAATCCGCGAATCTACGCGATATTCATTAACAATTAACAAATGGTGGTTGAAGTAGTGAATGTTGTGATTGAGTAATAAAAACATATCCATCCTTTAGTAATTACACCTGACTTCCTGTTGTTGCTGATTTTCATGGCAAAAAAGTATACTGCGCCTGTTTTGTATTGGCCGGCTGGACTTTAAATGGTAACGCGACAACAGTGAAATAAAGTTGTAATTGTCACGACGTTGATTTTGCACATTTCCGAATTAGTGCAGAAGAGCCTTCCTATTTCTTCTCAAACAACAATTTTCCAGTTGAAATCACCGAATTAAAGTTTCTAACCATTGATTCATCAAATAGTTGTTGGAAATTACAATTACTATCCTTTTATAGTATTGTTCATTGTTTTACCAGATTTCATAGAAATTGTTTGTTCTGTCAAACAATTTTCGTTAGATTTGTGAAATCTTGTTAAACAATATAAGAGTCAAGTCGACCAAATCAACGTAGAGGATGTATACATCAATCTAATGGTAGCTTTGTCGTGATCCTTATGTTTCTTTATTGTTTAAAGAGTAGATAACTAGAACTTTCAAAGACGTGAGACAAAGATAGAGAATTAATTTCTCTATATGAACAAATGACGCATATGTAGTTTTTAATTAACAATCTCTCTATCAAATACCAAATAAGTCGTTGGTTCCATATTATAATTAGAAATCAATCATTTTACTAGACTCATCCCTTTCAAATTACAATAATAATAATAATAATAATAAGAACATTACCATTTATAGTCAAAATTACCAATTTGGAAATCTTTTACTTTTCAACAATCAACAATTGAAGCAAAAAAAAAACGCAGCAACAAAACGGTCATTGTTTCCCACCAATGGCGCTATAAACTTTACACAGTAACGAACGATGGTGTGCCCCATTAATTCCTTTGTTGTTCAAGAATAAAAATTTATTTTTTACCTTCTTTTATTCGTAGTGTTTAAACATTGTATGGTAAAAGGTGAACAAAGATAGATAGATTTTTAAAAAAAAAACAACAAATGCTGAAAATTCTTAGAAATAACAAAGACACAATAAAAATCAGTCTTTCTGTTGTTATTATTATTATTATTATTGTGTATTTTAAATTGATTTTCAATTTCTTTCAGGATTTTCTTAAAATTATTCATACTGCTTACATAATAGAAGAATGATTGATAATGTTGATAAGTGCGGCTCTAATTTTGAAATTTGCAAAATCCTAATTCTTCACTCAAATTATACGTGTCGATAATCACACCATAATTGTGTCTCCTACACCGCCTCCTGTAGTTGTTGTTGTGTCATCGGGCGTTCTATGTATGTAGGTTAGAAACCACACACACAATCCCCTCTTGTAGGCCACAACAACAACAACAACATCTCTGGAATGCGACCTGTGGGTGCACTGTTGTTGCGTCGTGTTGTTGTTGTTGTTTGTTGCATGGTCTTCGATTTTAAAAAGATTGTGCCGCAAAGGCTCTGAATCACTATGAAGTCTACCTTATAAGGCCTAGCGCCACCTTGGTGCCCGGCGCTATATATATATTCAACACACTCACACATACAAATACAACTATTTCTATCTTTTTCCCATCAGAATTTTATCGTTTTCATTATTTCGATTTCATAAAGATGAAGAAAGGCACATAGGGAGAGGATGGTTTAATACTCTCATGGTTAAGAGGAGTACCTTTTATCTTGGGATATTCTATTGTTGGAGTTGTGAAATAAATTGAGACATTTTTAGATGACATTTGGGTGGGTCTTTTTTCTGTTTTGTCAAGGGTTGATTTTTCCGTTAATTATTAAGCAATAAAAAATTTATTAACAAATAATAAAACATTGAAATTCTTTCGTAATTTTCTCAACGTTTTGTAATAAACTAATTGTATTGTGAAATAACAATAACAGAAACGACTTGAATGAATCAGTTATTTTACAATCTAACCGTCATATGTTACTAGTTTTATATCAAAATTATTTCTTGTTCTATGTGTGTGTTATCAAATAGGTCATGTGAATGTTTATTATATAGTGTACATTCGAGATATGTATGTATTATTTGTTGTAATGAATGAACGTTGGAATTTAATGTTTATAAAATGAAAATATTACGTTGTTGTTGTTGTTGTTGTTAATCGGCAATTCAATAAAATATCTTAAAAAAAAAAAAATGAAAACAATTAACAAGAAAATCAATTATAGTGAAATTCTTTGAATGTTCATTGAAGGAAGAAATAAATCTATTATTGAAACGGAACAGTCTCCAAGGATTTACAGGAATTGTTTATTTTAAAGTAAATGTTTTTCTTGCAACGTAATAGTAGTTTTTTTTCTTGCCTTATAGTAGTAGGTATATACCTACTTCATTGAATTTTGATTTTCTGCTACATGAGAATACTTCTAATTCAATTCAATCGTAATTAAATCGTGGCGCCGACCCTTTACTGGCCATATCAACAAATATAGCAACAATCATCTGTGACAATACGCATATGATGTTGCATCAGATTGATTATTATTATTATTATTTTCTCTTTTTGATAATGACAAAAGTCGTTGAAATATTGCAACATTACCGCTATACAATCAATTCAAAGTCTCTGTTGAATTTGTTTTTTTAAACATCGTCAAAATATTGAAAAACTGTTATCAGTTTTGAATGCAAAATAACTCGAATTTGTCCAAATTGTGTCAAAAATTAACGTTAATCTTCTCTCTCTCTCTTTAGAAATCAATTCGTTGTAAAAAAGTGCCATCGCTAAAACTTTATTGGTCCTTTGATCAATTGCCAAATATAAAATCAAAGTGTTGTTTGCTATTGATAATAGGATTTTTATTAAATAAACTGTAATGGAGCTTAATGTTGATTTACTTGTTTGATTAATGAAACATTGAAAGATTTACAATTTTAATCAAAATCCATTAGGATTTTGTCGATCTCTTTTATAAAACACCAGCACCAACTCGGCTGCTAGTTTTTCACCCTTCATACACACCTCCAGATACAGACAGACAGGTTGGAATGTTCATAATTAATAAGACTCGA
Source organism: Lydus trimaculatus (assembly GCA_037414755.1). Lineage (NCBI taxonomy): Eukaryota > Metazoa > Arthropoda > Insecta > Coleoptera > Meloidae > Lydus > Lydus trimaculatus. The sequence continues at coordinate 37,813 of JAZBGY010000483.1, read as the reverse complement.
ATCGTGCTCCATTAAGTGTCAGAATCCTTTTATTTTATTTTTCAATAAACTTTGCACAAGTGGATTCATCAACTCATCACTATCTAATCGGAGGGGATAAGTTTTACAATTAAGCGAATCTGGGCAATTAAATAGGGGCGTCGAGTTGATAGGGTGTCAAATCGAACGGACACATCACCCTACTTGTAAGCGTTGTCGAATTGAGGCGGAGCTGACAAGCACATGCTGTGTAGGGTCTTCCTTTGATTTCCACAAGATGAGCACACACACGGCCGATAACTTCTTAATCCGGTACTGTATTGGAGGTGTATTTATCTTGTATTACCTTCCACTAGTAGAGCTCTCTATTTCGGTCATATTTGGACATATTTGATAGAACAAAACGTACAATACAAAAGGACTAAAGGAGCATTGCTTGTTTTTAGAGTAGCGCCATAAAAGTTGATGGTAATTGTATTGAATTATTTTGTAAATATGGTGGTAATTATTAGAACAGTAATCATTTGACGTGAAACACGTTGTATATAATTGAATTACGAACAACAACAAAAAAAAACAAGCTGCATTAATTGAGATTGCTTTAGAATTAGATCGTAAATTTACGATGATATTCATCCATAATCATAATATAATATCAATTAATGTAAAAGGAAGTTATAAAATTTTATATTAAAAAGAAAACGAGTCAAGCGCACGAGTCTCACTGTTGTGTTATAGGATATCCTATAATTAAGTTGGAGAGTATCATTAGTTAGTAGTTAGCAAGAAGAAGAAAAAACGCCTCTTTCAACAAATCGGAAGGGCACCCACCACTAATCCCTAAACACGACACCACCCCCTACCTATTACAAAACAAAACTACCGAATTTTTGATGGAATGCGTTAAAAATTCCAATCTATACAAATTTTCGCTTCCTGTTCAATAATTATTCTGTTTTTATTCTTTTCGTTTTCTTATTCTTCCACCAATTTTTGTTGTAGTCGGCCGGTTTATTTGTAATATTATCTGGTTTAGGTATCTCTGTTTCTCAGTTTGAACTGGCTGGTTGGTTGGTATTTTGTGTAGTATATATAAGACGACAGCAACAACAACAACAACAACTTCCCACGGTTGTTTTTTTCTCACACACCGGTTTGCAGGTTCCCTCAGGAACACACACATAGTAAACTAAGAAGAGAAGTGCAAAGACTCTCTCTTCCCAGAATTAGGGTTCAATTCTATTCATAAAACGGCTAGTTCAACTGTATTTTAAATGTATAATATCGATTGTTTCTTTTACCTTCTTCTTATATTCTTCCGCATTCATCATTTGATAATACAATTGTGAAAATTTTCATACAGTCCTGTTGAAGTCTTTGACAATAAAGTAGAATTTAAAAGAATTTTTTTTGGAATAAAGCAACTTTTTTGTCCTGTATGGAGAGTTAGGATTGCGGAAGCAAATTCTATGTAGTTTCTTGCAATTTGTTATTGTTTGTATTTGTAGTTATGCACAACTGTTAAATTTCTATTATTAGTAATGTTGTAGTCGTAAAATTTGTTGTTTTTCTATTTTCGTACGATTAAGTCATATAACTGGAAAATGTTATTTTAGCCTAATTTTTGCATTTTTCCCAAAAAATTTTCAATAAAACAGGCACAATTTTCGCCGTAATTATCGTCATGGTTTTTTGAAGAAAAAGTGAACGACCTTATTTTTACTATACCATTAAACACGTATAATAATGTTCCATTCATAAAAATAAAAAATTTCTATTACAACAAAAAAAAAAAAAAACGCGTACATAACTAAACAACAACGATCCCATTAGATCAAATTTGGTTTTAATAGTCATATTATTATTATCATCATTATTATTATTATTTTGGAATTTGAGCGAGATCAGGCCTCGGATCATTCACTGAAAAATGTGCCGCTTCAAATGCTTTCTTCCTCTCTCTTTCCTCTCGGTCGTTTTTTTTATTTACATTTTCTCCTACTAATTCTACATTGTATGTGTGTAGTGTTTTTTTTTTTGTTTTCGAAATTCTTCTGTTATGTGTTGTATGTAATTTTGCGCTACACCGGAAACTCTGTCTTAATTATTTGTCTCTTAAACCATATGTGTTTCAATATCCTTTCGTTCTTATTCCATCATTATCATCATCATCATCATTCTTTATCTTGTGGAATTCATTGTTTTTTTTTCTTGTTGGAAACCTCTATTTCCCCCTATCTGTCGTTTTGTATGATTTGTGTAATCGCTTTACAGTTTCATTCATTTATTCATTCATAAATATCGTAGCCTAATCTACAGTCCCCCCATATCAATAAATATAACTTTTTAGTTGTTTTTTTATATATTTTTTTAATTAAGTCTAGAAAGGGGATGATGATCAGTTTCTAGTGGATCGTATACGGTTGCATTAAGTTTTTAAAATTGTTAGAAAACGTCAGAGAAAAATCGTTTCGTTCCGGTGTTCTTTAGAGATTTCTGCCGACACTTAACTACCGATACAAGCATCCGGATTATAACACAAAATATTTTTGTATTGTAATCTGTATATAAATATGTTGTAAATGTACCATCAGTAGTTTATTGTAATGGTACGACTTATTTGCAAACTTTACAAGAATAATACCAAACTAGAATCAGTGTTTATCGTACATCATAACAGCTGTCTGTCTTCCATCCGGCCTATTTATCTTTATTTGTACTGTCGACCATATGATTTTCTCGTCATTATCTAGGTGGCCCAATTCCAACATGATTATCATCACCATCATCATCATCATCATCTCTTTAACAACAATAACGACAATAGCAAAGAAATAATAATTTTGCGCTCAGTATATGTATATGCGACTTGGCTTAGAGTTGTTGTTTGGGTTGTGTGGTTAGTTGGCTGGCTGGGCTGCTCTGGTGGTAGACCCCAGGAGGAGAGGAGGTTGTCGTTTGCAAGACGGAATTAAACTGGAAATTTTGTTCGTCTTATTGCATTCTTCAAAGTAGTTAGGAAGCAATAAAATAGCTATTACGTATTTGACGGCATGTGACGTAACGGCGCGCCGGTCTATTCTAAGCTATTCGACGCTCAACAAAGGGGAATAACTTTCAGTGACCCCGCTCTTTATATACATACACTTCTGCACTTCCGTTAATATTGGACACTTTTGATTAAAAGTTCTTCAAGCTTTTATCAATTTCCTATCGATTACCTACCTATACCACCTCTACTATCACTACCTAATGGTAATCCCAACTTCAACTTAGAAATCAAATCTATAAAGCTCTAATGATTTTTTAATATCTAAACCCTATAATAATTAAAATCGCATTATTATAGGTTAGAGTGGACATTACTATTCATTTATTATAATCATCTGGATCATCATGAGCTTTTACAATGTTTTTTTTTATGATTACACACATTGTAACTATGGAAATATATCTGGTAATATATGTGCACTCTCTATTATAAAAAAATTATGTTATTATCAGTGAAGCGAGAAGGACCACTATTTTGAATGTCAAACAGAAAAATCAACAATTTTCACTCCGATAAACTAACAGCACACTCCAAAAATTATAGTAATACAAGTTCCACCTGGCATATTACGAGTAGATTGAAAAATTGATTTCTTTCACTCTTTGAAGTTTATCTCAACTTTTATTCTGTGACAGTGGAAGTGCCCTTGTTAGTCATTTACTACGTCAACGAAGCTGTTAGTTCGTGGTGGATTTCTCTTGGTATAGATCGATCGACAATACAAAATCCCCCTTAAATAAAGAAAAATAAATTTCGCAAACAAGGCAAATACAGTTTTTAAATGAAACAGATTGTATAAAACCTACATTTACGTCTTATTTGTTCCATTCTATCATAGATATACAAATAACTATTATAACTATATCCGGAAGTGTTTAATCTGTCATGAATTGGGGATTCCCTACATCAGGGACACGTTCTAATTCTTCCATCACAACCCCTATAATTTTCTCTTATATTTCCCTAACGATTCAAGTTAAAGGGATGACAGTAGCTACCCTATTTTTATAATTAATTATTGTATTCTTCGATGATGGATAAAATGAAAATTCGGTCTCATAATTGTAATAATTTAACCGATTATAGTTGGCTGTTTCTGGTTTCTCGTTATCAGTGAGATTTTTTGAAAAATTGTTAAAGTTCGCATTAAGATATGTTTCATGCAATAATATGTTTTACGTAATTGTATTTTTATTGTCACTGTGAAATGGCCTATTTCCACAATAAACATAATACACACGATAAAATGTCGTTGTATCTAATTTTTGCCCCCCTTCTTTCTTTTAATGAATATCATTTTATATTAACAAACAATACAAGTAGAAAATGATATTATAGAAACTTGTGTTATTGTTGTTATCATTATTATTATTTCTATTTAGTTGCATGATCTTATAATACGACAAACTTTTAATTTAATAATAATGAAGGATGCAACTCTTTAGATATTATCCAATTTAGAATTGTTTCTCTATTTCTTATGTTGTCTTCATCATTATCGACATCACGGTCGTCGACGATGATGATGTTGTCGTCGTTGTCGTCTCTCAATGTTCTCGTGACATCCTGGTTACAACGTCACTTCCTATTGTTGTTGCATACGAACGAAATAGATATATTTACCAAGTCATCGTCGTCTATAAAGTAACATTTGTTGTATATCCGACTAACCTCATATCCGGATTTCAAAGAACAACAACAACAACATAGGGTATTAGGTTAAAAAGGTACACGCGAAATATCCGATTTGTTTTGGTTTGTTAATTCTATTACGAAAAGGGGAAATTGACAGTTAGCATACAAATTCGATTTAAATCCCAACAGGAAATATTTAAAGAGACAGAACAAACATATAGCTATAAACAATATTTGAATTGAAAAACGATAAATTCGATAAAAACAACAATATTTCCTGTTTAACGTATCTTATAACAACGTAAATGAGCAAATGTCGTTGTCGTGTTGTTTTGAAAACACGCATATTTATTAAATTTCAAAATTATGTCCTCAAATTACACTATTGTCTCTCTAAAAAACAAATACATTCGGAGAAAACCCACAATTTTTGTGTGTGTGTGCATAAAGACCGAATCAAAATTGTATCGTTAATAGAGAAATTTATTCGAAATATTGAAATAAAAGCCAAAAAAACGGACCCAACAGCCGAAAAACACACCTGCTTGTTGTGTAAACCATCTGTCTTATGTTGTACGCGTGTTATTCCATCTAGTTGCACCTTGCCTGTTTGATTAGTGAATAATTATATTAATAATAGCGTTCTGATTGCTGCTGCATCTTTATGGTTTCAAATAAAACACTTGTTTCCTTTGAAAAAATCTTCGATAAAAAAAGAAAAATAACAAAAAAAATTAGTCAGTTCTCTAAGTGAATTTATCATCCTTCACGTTAATCCTTTCGTCGCCGCTGTCGTCACGCTTGTTTGGGATTGATGAAGAGAGAATGTTTCATATAATAATACGGGCGCCAGCTCCTCTAACCCCGTGTGTATATGTGTCTCTCTCCACATGGCTGCTTTTTATAATAATTATTCACCAGGTATAATTAGGTGGTAGAATTTTTTTTGCGCACACACTTCTAGTCTCTCTTCATTATAAATCATCTCGATTTTTCTATAATTAGAATATTAATATTTTTAGAATTAAGATACGAGAAATACTTCCGTTCAAAAAGTTATGGTAATTTTGTTTCTTGATGGTAATTCTGCATACAATGTTGTTGTTTTTCTTTTTTGTAATAATTAAAATTGACTACCCTTTTAAAGAATATTACCGGAAGGAATAAATTATAAGATTCCCCTCCTTTTTAAATCGTACAAGGTATTTAAAATACAAAAAAGCTCTTGGTTTTTGTGCTTTGATACGAATATTGTTGTTGTTGTTGTTGTTTGTTGTTATCCTTGAATTTATACATGTATGAACTTCCTGTTGTCAATTTTTCAAGGTTCAATCGGTGGTTGCAATTATTCTACTTTGAACAACTGGCTAATTAATAGGGCGAAAATGCGTGAAAATACCGCTCGTCCCATCAGAGCATTTGGTATTCAAAATGCAATCAATCCTTTTTAAGAGTACGATTGTTGTGTCCACTTCACTATTACAATATTGTTGCAAATCAACTGCACCACCACTGGTCGTTGGTTTGTTACGCTTTTTGAACATCATCCAGATAACATCAAGTGTTTCTTAAATGAGTTTACATTTTAATGAATATAAAATACAATTTAATAGGCGAGGATTTTATTTAAGTGTGCGACAAACACAACCGGCCCTGTATTGTATATAACGATAGACTTTCCGATTTGGTCGCATATTCGTATTTAGCCCACTACATAAAAGGGTTCGTTGTACTTCCACCTTTTGGTTCGGGTAAAATGATCTTAGGTTTGGAGATCTGTAAGCTTTAAGAACGCTCTTCTACCCTAAATGCGGAACAATCAGCCTTTAATGTGTTCGATGATAGCAGAATCACTTGAGAATCTTCATCTGGTTGTTCGTTACTTGAATCTCGACTAACGTTGTTTTTAGTCTAGAGATCGATCATCATCCCTATTTTGTCATCTGATACAGTTGACAAAATTAGAAAAATAAAAACCCAGATCACGACTTTAGACCATAATAGGCTCTCGTTCTATACAATCACAATGTAAAGTATACTCTTATCTTAAGGATATCGCAGGAACAATAGTAATGTGGTGTCTTAAAGAATTCCAATAATTTTTGTGTTGCAAAACGAATAGGCAGACTTCCTGTATTGTCTGCTGTTTAACCGAATTATGTCAAATTCTTCGAATATTTCTCTAAATTCCTACACTTTTCGTTCAATGAAGAACGAACGACAAACTTGACAGTTGTTCAGTTTTAAAATAAAAATGTGTTGAAAGATTTTCGTGTAGTTAGTCATTAGGAAGAACTAAATATAAAAGAGAGATAGAGATAGGATAATATGCGTCCATTCTACAGGACTAATTTTATAATTCGTTTCCTGTTCTAGTTTCTTTCTTCATTTTTTTTTTGTTGCCATTTATATCGATTTTTACCCAGTATGGAATGTTGATTAACGGTACCATCATCACATATACACAGAATGATGTTAGAGGAATAAGAAAACGATCTGGATTCTTTTATATTTCTCTGTTATGTTTATTAGAGCAATTTTTTTTTATATAAAATTTTGCAATAATGTTGATTTTATTGTAATTGGAGAAAACGCAATGCTTGGTGTCCCTTGGAGAGATCATTTAGAAAACGGTATATTGCAGAAAATTTATATAAATTTGTTTCTAATGGCTTGGAAATGTAAGCGATTAGTTATTACGCTAATAATTCTTGTAGTTTGCGTAAATAATTGACGTGGAACAAATATATAATTGTTGTTGTATCACTATATGACCATAAGTGTTGCCTTTCATTACAATTATCATAATTTACCTGATAACACACTTATAATTACGTAAAGGATTCAATTTATATTGACGTGGTGAGTGTGTATTCTGTGTTATTGTTGTTGATGTTATTTATATTAAAAGTCGGTCGCCGACACCCTTTCCTTGCTTCTTATTTATTATTAAATCGGCTAGCAGCAGCAAATTTGCAACATACGCAATTACAATACATGAAAATTCCATCATCTTATTTTGCACATTGCTCCCTTTCAACCACCTGCCTTATTCTATTCTTTCGTACCTTCCGAAAAAAGAGCCCCTATTGTGTGTGTGTGTGTTGTTCCGACTTTAACCTTCAACAAAATATTCAATGTTATTCTGAGAATATGAATGAATGAGCGATAATCTTCACCCTAACAACAACAACAACCAATTATAAGAGAGCCCCTATTTCTTATCAATATTATTGATAATTTAGTGGTGAAAACATTAGTATTTCCGTTAACATAAACACATCAAAGATATAATGAGAATATGGGGTTTTATCGTCGTTTTCCGTTCTAGAAAAACTTAAAATTCTTTTTAATGAAAAGTCAAGACGTTTTCCAAGAATCTTTCAAACAGGAACCGAATTTTTGGCACAGTAGTTTTTGAGGACAATATCAGCCACACTAGTCTATTATGACTACTACGACGAATTCTTCGGTTTCGGTGTCTCTCTCTCTCTGTTTTTCTATCTATAATTTTTATTTTTAAAAAATCGCCATTTCTTATAACTAAAAATACATACGAAACGAAAATAGAAAAATCTAACACTTAAAATAAATAATAAATGAGGGGAATGATAAACAGTTAATAATTGCTAAATAAGGTAAACATTACAAAATTTATGTGGGAAAAAGTAAGTGTTTGAGAGATAAACTTTGGAGATTTTTTGGATTTTTGTTGTGATAAGTGATAAACTGGGAAGAGTATTTGAAAATTTTGTCGAAAACGTTGGCTACTATAGTAATTTTTGTTTTTTGTTTTTACATCATCTATCTTTGTTTTGAATATTATTATAATTCGCCTGTGGGCGGAAATATTTATGAATCGATCTGGTTGCAGAACAAGGCGATTTGTGTGTTTGTTGTGTTACGTGAATCTTTTCCTCCTATACACACACAATCTTACAATTAGTGGTGTAGTAGTGGCAGTTGTATTATAATGAAGTGATGATCCACCTATGTCGCATCTCATTAGAGTCAAACAACTGCAATTATAATAATGAGATATTAATAATAAATCAAACAACAATAGAATGGTCGATTATCTTGGTGAGTGATTACTACCACGTATACAGATTTAGTTATATTTTAATTCTTATTCGAAAATAATCAGAAAACTCTTGGGATAATCCCAGATTTCTCCGTAAAAATTGTGCCAAAGAAGAATAGCACCACACAATCCGCAGCACCACAAGAGATATATGTGGTGTGTGGATGTGAAACCCCAGCAGCTGACCGTGGGACAGGCGCCCGTGAAAAAGTCGCACGGTCCTTGCGCAGGCGTTCCTCATCCAACTGCCAAATATCTCGCGAGAATGAGAAGAAACGTTGCGGTGGTATTGCTGCTGCTGCTGCTGCTCCTTGGTCTACATATCGCGTATGTTAAAAAACAAGGGAAAAAAAAACAATCACCGATATCTATCCTACATTTGTTGTTATTTCAAAATTATCGTCGATAAGATTATTGTTACTGTTGATGGAGTGAAATAGAGATAGAGAAGGAAGAGGAAGATATATTACGTGACCGATGAAAGTTGAATGATTTCATTCATTGTTCGCGGCTAACACAAAACGGTGTTAACATTTTTGAAATATTTACAAAAAAATTTGATGGAATTTTGATTGATAATTGCTTGCAAATTGTGGAAAATTCTATAATCATCCATCGATAATGATTCGCGATTATATTATAGTTGAAACTGTTGAGTTACCATAAAAGAACAACACATGCTTCGCCGCAATGCTGACAACAACAACAACAACTATGCCTTAATGAATAGGGACAGCAAAAGACGAATGCGAGCATCTCTTTTACTAAACGACTAATGGACTGTCTAATGCTTGTAATTGCCAACACTCCATGAATAACAAGTTACAATATCTTAGATCGTTTAGTAAAATTATTAGGTACAGTTTTACAATAACATACGTTGTGTCTTTCGTCATGTTATTGCGTGTTTTCGGATTATTATGAATAAATTCGAATAGATCATATTTAATATTTATGTTGTATGTATGTAAGACACAAGGTTTTTGGAATCAATTCAAATGACCGACCGACCTCTTCTTCTTCAACATCATCTTTTTATTTTTGCCACTACAATACATTCACATTTTATTAACAATTTAAACAATTAAACCAACTAATTAATAGAGAAACTAGTGTGTTATGATCTAAATATAGCTCAATGTAATTCATATAATTGAAACATTAATTAAAGAAAATAACTATAAAAGCTAAATATAGCAATAAGAAATTATAAAATTCCTCAATATTACGTTATGATTATGGATTATTGTCGTAACGCGGCACCAACCATCCTAATAAAAATTATCCAAAGGGACAATATCATTAATGACAAATTCCTGGCACGTATATGCCAACTTGGCTCCTACAACAGTTCTTAGTTATCTTTCTGTTGATTTTGCATTCTTTAGGTTGACTGCATTCTTTGCAGGCCGTTCTTCAGATCATTGCACTTGGGCTGCTGCTGCCACCAACGAGCAGCCCAACACTCTTATATACACATACATACACACACATACACACATACAGTATACATACCATCATATATCTATACATATTTGTAAAAAAATTAAACCAACATAGGTACATAGATGTTTAAGCATTTTTAACACGAAATCCTTGATGGAGGACCACTTACCGTACCTCTAAATATATAAATGTGTGTCTGTTTAACAAATATAATGTACACATTTGTGTGTGTTTGGTTGTATGTATGTATCGGCGTGTTTCATTCTGAATACCGTAAATACCGATTTTATCTTAAATTAATAAAATTAACATTAATGAAATGTTGCTTTCTCTCAAGTTGAACTCCTCCGGTACCTGAAGGCATACTTAATATTTTTCCATCTTATATAGATGTGGTGTAACTTAAGAAAATTTTCGAAAAAAATTAATTTATTACCGTTGAATTTTTTTATTACAAAAATATTATAATAATAGTTATGAAAATGAGGATTATCATGAGGAAATATAAGATTTTTCCAGTAAATAGATAATTAACATAATTGGGACATTTCAAAGATGATATACGAATAAAATCAACATTATTAATTTATCGTGAAAACATTGCAATTTTACGTCCTTCGATGAAAATTTCAAATGTTATATTTATATTGTTGTTGCTGTAGGGGTTACTACTTTATCAGTTGTAGATTACAACACATGTTTTAGTTTTCTCTCTATCTAGAAGTAACGACAACTGACTTTTTAAGAGCGAGAATTTAAAGAATGCTCACATACAAATATTTACCTTCTAACAAAATCAAATACTAAACAGGAAATGCTGTCATAAAATTTTTACCTTTGACCACGTGTCTGAAACAACAATTTCCCATTCAGTAGTGGATTTTCACTAATCGCGTATAGATAGATGGATAGGTAGGTTTTCCACCCCACAAAAATTAACAATCAATTATTGATAAACAGTTGATCCTGCTCTACTTCCTTGATTTTTCCTTATTCCATTTTGATAATAATAATTGGAAATAACAATAATCTGGAAAAACAATTCATTGAAAAATATTGATGGTTTATTGTTATTTGTTATTGTTGTTGTATTATTGTTTGTATTATGTTTTGTTGTTGTTGTTGTTGGTTGGATTGCATCAATAATAATGCATGTATCTTACGTCATTGCTTGTAATAAGCGAATGAGCGCGAGCGCGATAAGGTCAAGACCAGGAATGCATCGCTTGTCCGCCTTGTTGTTTACATTCCTATGGTCGAACTTTCTCACGAAATCACACTCCTATTTGTTATCATTATATTTACCTTTTCAAATTTATTGAAGTAACTAATAAATAACTTGTACCATATAAATTATATTTCATATACTAGATAATGTTGAAAGAGATAAGAATTTGAAATACGCGCTATAGTCGAGTCAACAATTCAGAAATCTTCGTATAAACGCCATCTATATGCCAGAGGCTTAATGTTTAGTTGCAATATTAACATTCATAGATGGCGTTTCGTTGAATGAATTGTTGCTATAATGGTTAGTATAGATGACGCAAAGATCGATTATGATTCAAAAATATGTAGTGGTTTAACTGTCCTTGACATTATGCTTGTGGTATAGTAACGAGACCATCCGATAGAGGTCAGTACTGTGTGAAATTCAAAAATTTTAAATTTCAAATATCAATGGTTTTCAAAATGTTGCGATTTGAATAATCGAGTATATCTTCCACAGTTTTGTTTTATTTTGGTATTGAATTCCTCGTTTTTTAATGCAAATTAGAAATTATTTTGATAATTACAGAGATAAGGAACAGAAGCCGCCAACAAAACTATATCAGATTACAATACCCGAAATCTCTAATTAGTAGAAGAATTGAGAGACCATATGTTGATGATGATGATGATGACAAAACAGTTAGGGTACGTTTTGGACCAACTTGGATTTGTTTAATTTTTTTTCTGTTTAATTTGAAATAATAAATAGACGACAGGAAGTGTACGGTCAAAAAATCTAGATAAACTTTGAACTTTCATTAAGAATAATTTCTAGGATGATATCGCTTCTATCCTCATAAACTACTAACTATAGAAATTATCGAATAAAAATTGTAACACAATTAAAATAAACAAATAGGCGAAATAAATATGGAATATTTGATAAAAGAATGTTAATGATTAGAAGAAAAATGTTGTTGTCGTCGTCGTTGTTGTTTCTTTTCTACAAAATTTCGAATGGTTTCCGGATGTGTGCCAATTTAAACATTGATCACAGCATAGTGTCGTGTTTTGCATATTTGAAAATAACACGATGACTATACAAACAAAATTGACATGATAAAATTTCTGTTAGAATTCAAAAGAAATTTGTCCATAAAATTGATAAAATGCGTAATTCATTCATAGTCCAACTTATGTCGGATTCATTCATCAATCCAATCATAGTTGCGTGTAGTGGATGTGTTGGAATTTTTATTATTTTTATTTGTAAATTTGTGTGTGTGGTCGTACACTTCAAAACAAAACAAAACAAAACAAAAATCATCAGTTTCTGTGTTTTATTTTATTATTAGATCGCCCCCAATCACGACAACAACAACAACAATTACAGGTGTCAAAATTGATTGTTTCTACGATTGACAAAATAATTTGAGTTAATCACTTGGTGTGTTGTGTGTGTGTGTGTGTGTGTGTAAGGAGATAAGAATTTTTCTCCTCTTGTCGTCAATCTGTGTAGGATTATATTGAAATGATCAACTTGAACTTTGAACATGTTTTTTGAAAAGTACTCCTGAAGTTATTTTTCGTGTGTATGTTTTTAGTACCTAAGGAAATCATGATGATTTTCTCTTCAGGTGAGTAGTAGTAATAGTGGTGATAAAAGGGTTATCAAAAATGAGAAAAAAAAATCGAGTATTGTTTGATTATGAAGAGGACCTCCAGGTTTCTACATCTTTATGAAGAGTATTTCATCTGAGTCATGGCGACGTCAGCGAGACGAAACTGGTTTTCACAGTGATTTGACAGATGTGTTAGATATTCTGAGATCATTGTGAAAGCTGATTTTGTTCATTAATCATCGATGATATAGTCAACTAGAAGAAACATTGAAACAAGAATCTTATTGCTAATATTTTGTTAATTAATTAATGTTGAACTTTGGAATTTCTTCTGTCGGTTATAAAGAAGTGTTAACACTTACACCATCTTCATGTAAATTGGAAATTTAATCCAAAAGGTGCTCTTAAGACCAGATCTTCTCAATGACTGTGCTGACATATCCATACCAGAACTGTATAAGAAATTGTGTACACACAATTAATATCAAAAATTAAAATTTTTAAAAATTCCCAAACAAATTGATTCTGTGATTATAGGATATTGTTACATAAGTAAACAGCTGTATATTGTCAGTAATGTTTTCGATGGGCTTAATCCATATCCGGTTACAAACATGCCGCAATCGTGACACGATGATGATGATGATGATGATGTTGGGGGCCGATGTCCAGCTACCCACAAAAATTAAGAAACCACATGTTTCTTTAGTTGATAATCGAGTTAATCCAGCTAATCTACAGAGAAACAAACAGTGATATTCTGTAAGAGCTTCATCTCTATCTCTATATTCTTTAGTTTTTTTGTCAATTATTGACGATAAAAGTTGCAATTTTCCAAGAAATAAACAGTGATATTCTGTAGAAGCTTCAATCTCTATCTCTATATTCTTTGATTTGTTTAATTGTCGATTATCGACGATAAAAGTTGCAATTTTCCAATAATTCCTGACATGACACGGAAACCACTGTTCATCTTGGGGGACAGTTTCTAATTCTTATACTAAATAAGTCCAAAACGATCTCCTATCTTTGTCAGGCTCTTTGTGAGTTTCAGTTATCATTAGTACCTTTATATGAGCAAGACAAAGATCGTATTAGAACCAACAGAATTAAATTAACACATTATTCGATTTGATTGGTCGATTATGAAATGTCGGTGTTGTTTTCTAACCAATCCCAATCAACGATTTGGAAAATAGCTCGAAATTACAATCTAATTGGCAAATGTGTGTTAACCTGATTGGTCATAACGTGGCGCTAAATTTGAAATATCTTAACCTTTCTCTCTTCACGTATCATAAACGTGATTTGATTGCTATGTAGTAATATTCATGTCGATGATGTAAATAAAACAAAATTCCTTGTTTTGATTGGTTGTTAGCCGATTGTGAATTCATTTCAATTGGGTATGAGTTGACCAATTCAATTATTAGATCGATTGAAGTTAACCAATCAAATGGCATCAAGATCTACATAGCTATTGAGATTTCTAGAGAATAGCACTGGTGAAATAATTTTAAAGTAAATCACGAATTATCCAATAAAACAAGTATAGACAACAATATATCGTCATGACAAGTCTATTTTTAGAAATAACAATTAATGAAAGTCTGAATATTTATTTGTAAACAATTGGAAAAGAATCAAATACCAAAACGAATTGATCAAATCTAATAGAAAATATATGACAAAGCAATATTCAATTAGCGAGAGGTTTTTTTCTCAATTTTCACGCATTTACACTAAAGACGAAGAAAAAATCCGTCAATGGTAATTGGGCGTTGAAACAACATTTTAACAATTACAAGAGGAGAAATAGATGTCAATCAATCAATGTTACGCCCTTCTTATAGACTTCTTGTAGGTGTTGTGTGCTAAAGTCGATACTAATGATTATATTCTCAAGGATTGTTTCTTTTTTTTCTGGGTTTTAAGACATTGATGATAAAAAAAAACAACAACTTTGTATACATATACATACGGGAATTGTCTCGTAAAATTCTAAAGTGTCGATAATATCATGGGTGGTAAAAAAGCTCTTGAGATTGAAGTAGAATGTGGCCATAAAAAGCTACTGCAATACAGTGTAATAAAATTGAATGTTTCACAAAATATTGTTTCTAACAAAAATTGGATACGTATTTTAGCTAATTAAACACGGATATTGATGGTACGTCGTCTTTTTTTTTTAAATAAAAAATGAATAACACACAATTGACTCATTCCTTTTCACAACTTATGATTTTTCCAACAGGTGTAAATCGACCATTCATTAGCTGTATTGTCAACGAAATTCCACAATGAATGGTTCTCGATTATAGTGTCTATTGTAACCATTTTTAACAAATTTATACCATGCCTATTGATAAAATGGTCATTTTTGATTTCTTTTATATCCAATAATGAAGCGTTATTATTGTAATATGACAGTTGAAAATCGCCCAAGATTGTTGTTATCTGTTGAATTAGCTTTAATTTATATGGGAGTTTTGGGGGAAAATTCTCCAATTTTGTGTAAAAAGTTACAATTTTATTGTTGTTTATAAGCCGTTTAACAGCGAAGTAATCGAAGGAAGTCAAGTACGTAAACTTTTTGGTCATAAAATGGGATTAACTTGACAAGTGTCGCCTTGCCTGAAATATACACACACGCACAGTTTATGTCTTCTAGTGCCTGTTGTTCTGATGATTGAAAGGGAAATACTTCAAATTTTACGATTCTTCTAGTTTTCTTTATCGAAAAATGTTGTTTATTTTCCCTTTAACGTGTTTTTTTTCTCTTCTAATATAACATTTCCGTTTTATGTGTATAATTCATTACAAATTCATCTTATTTTGGATAAATTCAGAAGAAAAACAACATTGAAATAAATGGTTTTGTCAGGTTAAAAAGTTGTGGCGAAAATGTTGGCAAACGGCCGCATCAACGTCCTGTACATTGGACATGAAAACAGACAGTGCCTTGTTCGTGGGCAATGCTCCATACAAATTGCACTTCTTTGATGATGATTCTCTAGTATAGAAGCTAATTGCTTTGCGTTGATTTGTTAAATAGTTTTTTTTTTCTGCTATTTCTCATCATCTTATATCAAAATCCAAACTGTTTTCCGCTATGTGAAATCACTAGTGATTTATTAATGTCACACAATTCTCCGACATTTTTTAATTTACAGCCAAAACTTAATGTATCGTATAGGTATTTAATCTCAATTTCCTTCGTTAAATTTTAATTATAAAACATCAATTTGTTTGTTATTATAAATGCTTCAATAGTTGATTATCGAATTATTATTGTTTAAAATTGGTAGATAGGAATTCGTAGAATTTGGCCACCCTGTATCGATTTTTTTCCTACTATTTTGATTGAGTATTCAACACTTTTAAATTGTAGAGAAAAATGAGTTGATGAAGTGACATGAAAGCCGATGGGTCAAGAAGTGTGGTGGTGGTGGTGATGGTGGGTTCATTTCGAATGCAGTCAAGTTCCTGGATTGTTTACATGGCGGCATATTCTCATCTTCTACAGAAGAAGATGATGCAAAGAGAGACAATGACTTTCGAAAATTTTTTTACCAAACCACCATCTTCATCATCAACATAAATCTGTTATGGTATCCAACTGGCATCATGTCAGAATTAAAGAAATCGATCCGACATCATTGGATTGGAGACATCAACACTAATTGTTGAAAATTATTTCAACGTCCCATTACCACTGTTGAAACGACTAATTAATATTTTTCAGACGTCGTTTAATGACAGGATTTTAAATAAATTGAAAACATTTCAAGTCAGCAGAGGATTTTTTTTTTTAAATTGCGATTGATGCGTATTTTGTTGTGGAAAAAGCTTCGTTATTATTATGTTATGACACAGTTTAAGTAGAAGGCAGGTGATAATACACGTGTGCTTTAAGGAACAAAACAAACAAAATTATCAAACTAGACGCTTTACTCAGCTTACGTTAGAAAAACATAGTTCTAGATCGCGGATACGTTTTATTTTTTATTGCTGATATTCCACATTCTATTGTTGTATTTTTATCATTATTATTATTATTTACAACAATCTGTCTTCACTGTGAAACACGTGAACGTTTCCTTGATTTTTCTTAAAATATTAACGAGCTTTCAGTTGGCCTTTTTCAGTTGTTAAAAACAACAACAAAAATAAATAAATATTTATTTCGATGTTGGTAATTACTTGTCAAGCTTCTTCTTGTCAGTGACATTTTTATAGTGAACATTTAACATAAAACAATAATAACCAAAATCGTATGTTTATATTGGAGTTTGTCACATAAAATTGGTAGTCCCTTCAAAAACCATTAACTACTTAGTCGCCACCACCACTTGGTGGTGGTGGTGGTGGTATTGTTGTTTACAATTTTTTTTCCATCTTATTGTATTAAATTACAACAACAGGTTTACATCATAGATGAATATTATAAATATTTTCTGTAATAGATAGATTTATTTTCCGAGAAATTGTTCACTAAACCTACTGGTTTATGTTACTCAACAAAGAAATTATGACAGTTTTGACATTGTTGATTGACAGTTTAAATGTTAAAGGTAACAGTTCACAGGAACTTTAAAATATGATACTTGCAACGTTTTAACGACACGTTTTTTTATGTGTCGGGGGGGTTTGTTGTTTATATAACTAGAAAACTGCAGTTGCAGTTCAATTTTCGGTTGTTTCTACTACGACCACCCTCAGTAATCACTGAGTTGTGTCTGTGATTGTGATTTGCTTAGTGTTTCGTTCAAATTATGGCGAAGCGCTGGATGAAGTAACGTCAAGGAGCTTCTGGTGGAAAAGCATGCAATGAGGTCTCAACTGATTATAAAGCTTCTGGTGGGCCTACCGACGAAGGTAGAGCAAACATAGCTACTATCTTCTACATACAAAGAATCATTTACACAAAAACAAGGAAAGTCGATGTACCTATACATGTATTGCTTCAATTTCCGGTAATCCGTAGCTCTCGTCAAAATTGCAAGAACAACCTAAAGCACCCCTTTTTCATAAATTCCATAAATCTATAGTTGAACTTGTTCTTTTGATCCATTTTCGATGAAATTTGCTTGCTCTGAAGCGTTAGGGTGTCGAAATTTTTTGATCCGGCCCTGTTCTTGGATTGTAAATTAAAAGAATCTGTTGATTTTTCTAAAAAACTATTAATAGAATAATTTATCATCCTATCTATATCTATCTTATTATTATTATTATTATTATTATTATTATTATTATTATTATTATTAAAAAAAGACAATATGTTTTAAATTAAATGAGTCTAGTGAAATATGATCCAGCTGACGACTATATATGTTGGTCAGCAAATTGAAACTTTTTCCTCCTGGCCGGAAGTCCGTCAAAAGATAAGATGGTTATTTCTGTGAACTTATGCCGACTGATGTAGGCAGACATACAACTCACATATATATAAACATATAGTTTTGCTCGATTTGCTAGTTGTTACAAATTTTTATTTTTATTTTTTGATTCTTCATTACTACATTATCGTTATCATTTTTAATTTATCTAACCAATCAAGATAATCATCACCATACAGACACAGTAATTAGATGAAGACATTCGAATAAACAACTGTTTGTTTTTTTTTGTTGTCGTCCTTACATCAAAACAAGAAAAAGATGTCGTAAGTAGTTGAGAGAAGAGGGAAAACGATGATAAAAGTTTTGCGGTAAAATTTTTATTGCACAATAATGTGGGGAAAAACTGGTGTAAGATTAATAAACGATAAGCCGGAATAATAATAATAGGGCTGTTTGATTGTGAACATGGGAAAAGTCAACATCCCTTGCTTCTAAGGGGAAAATTTCATACAAAAGAAAACAAAGTTGATAATTGCGGGATTTCTTTTTATTATTATTTACACATTATGTATGCTTTTATACAAAAAAAAAAATTTAACAAAATTATAATTTGTTTAAAATTATTTAAAAATCCTCAGATCTATTACTAAAACTTCTAAAAAAAAAAACAGAAAAAATTAGAGAAAAATTCAATTTTTTGTACAATAAGATAAATGAATAATTACTGGTAATAATTAAAATGATTTATGTACAGGTTATTGTTTAAATAAAAAAAGACGTGTGGCTTCTTTCATTGGTCTTTGGTTTCAATAAATAAAATCAGCCACAATTTATTATCGAAAATACAACAAACATTTATAGTGTGTAATGGCTCCATGTTTCCGGATTCGTTTCCGGATTATAACCAGTAATTTGCGTATTATTAAAAACAGTCCGTTGATGAGGTAAATACTGATAAGACGGTAAATACTGATTAGTATTTGTATAATAATTGGTAGTTGCTGTACCTAATGGCATTCCAGTTTGATAACTGTACATAACAGTTGTTTGAGATGTTGTCGGGAAACGTTCACTTTTCACCATTGAACTTGGCTGTAATTCATGATAACGGTGGGTTGATAGATCTTCATAACCGCCACCACCACCACCACCTCCTCCACCACTATCTAAATTCGCCGGTATCTCCATACACATTCGTTTATTATTATTATTGTTATTATTTTTGTAATTATTATTACTATCATCTGGTTCTACATTATTGTGTTTCAAATAATTAGAGATCGGTTGATAATTTTGATAACTCTCCGCTGTACCTGGCAAATACTGATCCAAATCACTATCAAGACAATCATCCGGTATATAAGAATTCTCCAATTCTGATAAACGATTGAAATCAATATGTGATTGCTGTTCAAGACATGAACGTAATTGTTGTGATTGTTGGATAACAATCGGACTATTCGGTTGTGAGGAGCATGTCGTCGATGGGGATGTTGAACTATGGCTACGTGGACTGCACGGTGAATCTTCCTGTTTCAATGAACGTGTTGAAAATGTTATATTTTGTCCATGATGTCCTCCATGTGTGGCGGTCGTTGATGATCCAGTTGTTGATGATGATGATGATGATGATAATTGTAATAAATCATTATTTGAATTTTTATTTTGTTTACGACGACGCGGCTGATATTTATAATCAGGATGTTCACGTTTATGGATCACACGTAAACGTTCCGCTTCTTCTATGAATGGTTTCTTATCAACATCACTCAATAATCTGTGAATCAAAATAAAATAAATAAGTACAAAATTAATTCCGACAGACTTATTATTTATTTAAAACTGTATGTTGTTGTTAAATCGGCCGGATATCCGACAAAGACACCTGTTTAAATTTGATGTGATAAGAGGAATTTACGGAAATCAACCCTCTTTGTTTACAAAAGTATCGAATTTCTATATTAATAGAAAAATATTTTCTAGGATGATGATGATAATAATAGTAATGACCTTATAATCAAATTGATAACAAAGGGTAATTGGGGTTTATCAGTAGGAATTTTTTTTGGTTAAAAAACCAATAATTCAACCGGATTCTACAAAGACAAATTAACAAATTTCCGGATGATTCCACAATAAAAATTGTAATATTTACATAGGAAGCGATTTATCAATTCTCCCCTCCCGGATTCTTTGATAACACACCGATTGATAGGAATTTGCCCTCTTTTGTATCGAATTCAAAATAATAAAAAAAATTCAATTATTCTTGTAATAATTATAGAATAATAAGAAATAATTAAAATTTATTTTTAGTGTGCTTTGTTCTGATAATAAAGTAAGGGTCAGAATAGAAAGGACCTTAGCCAGATGCGTCCCGGGTGACGGTCAATGATCGACTTTTACATGTCGCTTATCAATCTACAATATCCTCAATTTTTTTATTATTTGATAAGAATTCATTCATAATAATAAAATTGAATTAAATTAAAATAAAAACATCAACAGAGAATATGAATGAGGCAAAAGAAAAAGTCTTGAAACATTGTTGCATGTACATTAATTTTGTTTATTAATCAGTAAACATAATTAAAACCTAATGATGTTCCAGATATGTCGATCTATCAAGATAATTATACTAAAAAAAAAAACAACCATGCAATATAGCGCATTTCTCGGAATGATTCTTGTTTTGTCAACATCTGAATAAGATAATGAATAATTAAATAATTAATTTTTTTTTTCATCAAGTAAATTAAATGATAATAAAACGATGCGTTTAATATTCTTAGAATTGATACTACAGGGATGATAAATTATTAAAGATGATGCAATCAGTAAAAATTGATAACAGACATAAAGGTCGGATCTTAATCAACGGAAATACTTTGATTGTTTGTTTGTTGTTTTTAATTGTGATGGGAAATTTTGTTGTTGTTGTTGATGAAATGCAAGTGAAATATTTTGCAAGATTGTAGTAGGTATGACAAAAACCCCCCGATGTGGGTGGAACGTGTTGTGTAAAGATCAGCATGTTATATACGTGCAATCAATCCAAAAGTATAAAACAACGGGTGGTCGTTTCAACAAAGTTACCGCTAATGCTTTGTAATCTTCAACTATATCTTTAAATATTATCAATTTGGTCGATTTGAATATATATTTTTTTTTATATTGATAATTGCTGTGATAGATTCTGCTATAAGGATCATTATGGACCATGACTGGATTGGATGTTGATGTTGTTGTTGTTGATGATGATGATGGTCCCATGGGTCGGCGTGCGCGACCTCATTCTCCCGACCTTATTCTTGATTTTCGATAATGTCGTGATTAGAAAATTGGTTGGAATTCTTTGGTTTTCGGGGGGGCAATCGACCAATTAACTGTTTCTCTAGGAGACAAGAGTAATAAAAAATTTTCTATATAAGACCCCTGAAATGGCAACTTTGTGGTTGCAAAACATCTGTTAATTTTTGCACACACTATAAGCAGACCCGTATTCTGAATTTACAACAAACAAACATGTCACCATACAACATTTACATCTAGGGTTAGATTTATTCATGTTTGAGATAAAGATTTTTTACAACAGATAACTGACACAATAGGGCGGCAGCTACTCGTTTTGACAGGATTGTAAATGTTTTGGTTAACTTTCTAATTTTAATCGTTTTATTACTTGTTTGAAGTTTGGTACAGGGTATGGGACGATTGCGCCGGATACAATCCAGGTAGTCCATAAATCCGGAGGATAATTGTGCCGCCACCCGTGCTGCCTAATTCTCTAGTAATATGCGAAATTGTTTGCGTATTAGAAATGGATAAAACCGAGCGCAGCATTCATTTACGAAAAGTTATGTAACTACAACAAGTTAGACCAAACTAATTGGAAATTTTCTAAACTACCTCTTCACTGATCACCTTTGCGTTCTGCTAAAATAAAGCTCGAGCAAACCCAATTGATTTTGTAGAAAAAATAATCTTTTTATTGCAATGAATATACCGGTTGATACCCTGCCGCTGGGAGACACAATCATCCCCTAGGAGGAACAAACCACGTCGGATTATAACAAGTAGCTTTGACAAAATCGTCGCATGCCCGAATTACAGACTACAGAACTGACAAAAGAACTAGACGTATTGGACATAAAAGTTTGTTATCGGTCCACCATTAGAATATCTTTTGGTCTTTGTTTCACTTATTTGACTCACGATGGGTGATAACGAAGATGGCATTTTTCTCCATTTTTCTGAATTTAAAGCAGCAAATAAACTGATCTAACAAACTATTGTTGCTATGTTCAAAGACCCCATGAGACAAAAACTTGAATGATTTTTCAGTACTTTAGTTCCCTTGGATGCACTCGAATTCCGGTCTAACTTAATCTTTAATAATAATCTGGACACGAATTCCGGTCGAGAAAATTTTTATTGATATAATCCATGACTCGAATTCCGGTCTAGAGGACTTAATCACTTCAGGTACCTGGCGTCTTGATGAACCCATGTTACCTAGGTATCGGATAGGCTAATTATCATACACCGTTACTGTCGGGTACCGCACAATAGACGCAAAATAGAAAACAATAGTTATTGAGTTTGTTATTTTTATATTAATTATGTATATTTAATTAAATGATGGCCTAAAATAAGGCCGAAACTAGTTCAAAAATAAATAATTTTCCTTGAAATAGAACATTTATACCTGTATTTCAATTTTATAATGTTATAATCATGTATTTTTAATCTTGACGGGAGTTTGTGTGCAGGTAAAAAAGATTATGAATTCGGGTGCGTCCCTAGAGGCCAATTTTTACCTCGACCGGAATTCGAGTCTAGGATTAACGGACCCAAGTTTTCGCATAGGTAAAAGAGTTTATATGGACCGGAATTCGTGTGCACCGGTTCCCTTAAATCGAATTTGGTTCATTATATTTGCCACTTTATCAATTTTTTTTCAACTGACAAAGATTAGGGAACGATTTTTTTAATACAAACAAACAGATCGTATTCTCCCTTAATTTTTTTTTTATTTGGGATAAAAACTCTGTTTATAGCTGAAATGAACGTTATTTAGGTTCCTAAAATTTGTCTCGATTATTTTGATAAATAACAATTTTTGTTTATGATGGAACATTCATATAAGAATTGATTTTTGCATTTTGTTGCCTAGGAAGAGAAACAAACACAAATTCCCGTCAAGACTAAAATTTACCCCTAATCACAATGATGTTGGTATTGTGTGGCAGTTTGTGAAATTTATGGTTTTCCAACAACATTTCCAATAAATCCGACATAATCTACCCTTTACTAACTGACCACTATGTAATGTGAAAGTGTAGGTAAAGGGATTAACCGCTCTTGACCTAAACTTGAACAAATAAAGAAATAGAGAAGTTTAGATTGTAAAATAGAGAATTTCAGGCGAATGTTAACTTTTATGGCTTAATGATGCAAAATGTCCATTCTTATTGAAGATGCAATTTTACCTGTAGTCACACGACAATTTCCCCTTTTTTTTACAATAATTAAAAATCGTTTAAGAGTGAAACGGGTGTCAATTATTGGCAGTTAACATCCGAATGTTTTATGTATAATTGAACAATTTTTTTTATTGTGTTTTATTCTACCGCCCCCAATGAGAACTTAAGAGGCATACACACATTAACAACGTCTGGCAGCGAATTGTTATTGTTTTTCATAGATACTAGACACTTTTTGTATGTGATAAAGAAGGAGTTATGTTCAATGTCGACTAACATTGTGGGAATTTCAATTTTTTTTTCTCTATATCCCTATACACACATGACATGTTTCTAATGAACAAAAAAAATAGAAAACTCACCTCCACAATCGTCCTAATGTTTTCGATAATTCCGCATTATGTAATTGTGGATATTGATCGGCTAATTTTCGACGTGCCGCCTGTGCCCATACCATAAAAGCATTCATTGGCCGTTTTACGTGTAATTTGCGTTTATCAGATGCTGCCCTATATAGGTAAAAAAAAAACACATTTAAATTTTAAAATAACGTTAAAAATATTTATTTTTAACCAAATAAATAGATCAATCTTGTTTATTTATGATAAAAGAGCTGTGTCAAAATATATAACAACGTAGAAAACTGTGTCGTTAGAAAACTTTGTCAAATTCTTTCAAAAATAAAAATTAAGGATTGCAACAATTACAACTATTGAAACAAAAGCAGTTTATATTGTGAATCATATTTTTAACATTGGTACTAATTAAAAACCAGTTAACATTAATTTTAATGCTTTTCAATACAACATATATTTGCGGTTTATGTTCATTTGGTTAAAGGAAATTTTACGACAGCATTAATTTACACGTTTTTAACAAATAACAACACCCTTTTAGACACATTTAACAATTAATTAACAAATATTCGTTATTTTGTTTCTCAATATTGGTAAAATCATTGATTAGACACAATTTTAATTAACAATTTTTTGATAAAACCAAAACAACTATACCTACCAGGCTTCTACTACTTAATGTTAGATAGTTATAGTCACTTTCAGTTACATAAAATCTGTAAATAGGTTTCAACAAAGATAAAAGATACCGTCGGTTAAGCCTCATTAACATCTGTACCTTAATTAACCGATGGTGTTTTTAGTGAAAAGTTTTTGTTTGACGGCGGCACTTTTTAATTTTGGAAAATTGCAGCTAATTTGTACAAACTATACACCGCGCCTAAAGATATTTTACAATTTTTTTGATATAACAACCGGTTTCGGACAATTTTGTCTAAATTTTGTTGATTTGTTTATAACAATAGTTGTATTTGTTTAATATTTTAATCTTGTTTGTTTAAATAAATTAAATCAAATTTGCCACTTATAATAATAGCGGTTTTTATCTTTTTAAATTGCCAATAATCACGTCATTAATTATTATTTCTCCGCCAATAATAAATCTCATTCATTATCGTTATCAAATTTGAATATTTGTTTGTTTGTTTTTATTGTTAAATATCCCTAAATACAGCAAAAAGACGATAATAAAACTCACTTGGATGCTATCGGCACTAATGTCCAATCGTATCCTTGAAGGACTTTTGTAACAGCATCATTAATTTCACTCTTATCAAGTTGTTGATTAGCATTTGCAACAACAAGTAACGAGGTTGCAGTTGCTTGAATTTCTGAAGACGTCGCGACGCTAGTTGTTGTTGTTGTTGTTGTAGATGTTGTTTGATTTCCACGTGTTGTTGATAACATTTTGGTTTAAATTTGCACACTAATTACACATTTTCTTTTTAGAATTCTTATTATAAAAATTTGTCTTTTCTATCACAAATTTTATTAAAACAATCAATGTGTTGTTGTTGTTGTTGATTCCTCCAGGGAATTGCATGCACCAACACCTTCCTACTGTAACACAAATCAAAGAATGTCTTTCAAAGAAACTTTGTTGAAGTTTTGTTTAAAATTGGTGCATAAACATATGGTGGAACTTCTCTCATATACCTCTCATATATCTATCTTTATCTAAAATGAGATTTGTTTTGTTTGTTTAACATATAGTTGTATAATGTTAGTTGAAGTGAGATAGTGAAAATAAAGTTGTAAACTAACTTAAGATCATACTTAACCAATCCAGTTTGGAGATTTGGTGATTTGTTGACGCCTTCAAATTTTCATTGGTTAAATATAATTATAATCATCAAGGAATATGGATTTTTCTTCCATGTAGACTTTATTTTTTCGTTTTATTTCGCATCCAAATGGCGTTAGGGAATTTTTTCGAAAATTTCCAGAAAGCCATTTACGCGGAAATTTATAGGCTCTGAAATTACCCATCGGAAAGATTACAGATATGCAAATTCGTTTAGGTATATTTCGGCACTATTGATTTTAGTATAATTGATGAATTTAACAAAAGGCAGTGGCGTAACTGGCACCTAAGGGCGGCAATGAAAGTCTTTCAAAACTAAAAAAAAAGTATACGCACCACTGGCTCGTATCGCCTCCAAATAAGCGAGATAAGTAATTCTAGTACAATATTTTTTACGGGCAACAACCCTCACAATGTAATTAAACGTTTTAAAACTACCGGTAGTCTGAATAACAGAGTGAAAGATGGAAAATATTTCAACCCCAAAGAGAATAAACAAAGTTTAAGGAGTTTTCTCAACTTTACAAAAATTAGCGAGAGATGAAAAACAAACATTTAAATCTAATCGAAAACAGGGTTACAATTGAGAAGAACAAAGCGGCTTGAGATTTGATCTATCAAGAATGAGAAGAATAGAATTCCGCAGTCCAAATAGGATCTCAGGCTGGTGTACGGGCGGTACGTAGCTAGAGTAACAGATCTATCTTCTTTAGGACCTCTGAACTAAATAAAATAACAATTAAATTGTGCAAAAGCTTTACTGCAATTTTCTTTGATTTTACAAGCACTTTTGTGGGCCTATAGCGCATCGGGCGCGACGCTGATAGTATCGTTAGCAACATAGCAAATCCGCCCCTGCGTAACGATGGAAGAATGATGATAATGCACCGCGTAAGTTATCGTACGGTTCTATATCGCTGATACGTTATCAGTGACAACTTGTGGATCGATATCTATGCTTTCAGGATCCAGTCTTTGGTACCTTAGAGCCAACAATTTTAATTCTTATAAGTACCTACTTTTCTAAAATGGAGTTATTTTTATTTTAAGATAAAACACGTATTTTTGAGCGGTACAAAAAAACTTGTAAGATAGTAAAGCGGTTGAACTCTCCTCATGACTTCTGATAGTTAAATGTCTCAAACTTTGTAGTTATTTCAATAATAGAAATTTCCAATTATTGGGTGGTAGAAAGGGGGTGGAGTTGGAGATTTTTGCCGCTACCTGGCTACTCCACCGGCAAAAAGGGTTAATTTTTGGCAAGGGTATAAATTGCAAATTTTTATCCAAAAACATTCAGTCTTAAATTTGTATGTCTTCAGTTGACTTTAAGAAATTCAGTTGTGATCATGAGTAGTAACTATGTTTTGGCATATATGCCCAAATCTTTGGTTTATAACCAATTCAAAATTATCAGTGAAGATGATGTGTTTTATCACGGAAAAACACCATTAAAACGCAACACGAAAATCTACGAATCTGATGATTTGAAAACGCCACTTTATGTTGTTTGTATAAGTGATAATCTTGAATATTTAGAGAATAATTATGAAGTGTTACGCGATGAATATATGGTTGAACGTCGTAAAAAGGAGCAGATGAATATATTGCCAAAATCTAAAATACGATACACCATGAATGATGAAGAATATAGATTGATGTTTGAAATCTATAAACATCTACAAGAATCCAGTAATAGTTTAGATGATGAAAATAAAGAAAACAATACGAATGTTAATAATGTAAGCGATGATGATGAAGAAGAAGAAGAAGATTGCTTAGATGATGGTACAGTTATTGTTGATGGTATGGTAGAATTTGGTCCAAATCGTTCCAGAATTCGTAAAGAAATCTTCGATAATATCAACTGGAATCAATTTAGAAAGGCAACACGGAAATTATTGGTTGAATTATTCGGCAGAATGACATTAGCAACACATACACTAACAGGTAAACCGAGTCCTGCATTTGTCCATGAAAGTAAGCCACAGAAGGGACAATTAGATCCGAAAATTGTTGCCGATATTATTGAAATTGTATCGATTAAATCGAAAGTCGATCCACAGAAAGTACGAGCCAACATCAGATCAAAATGTGCTGATGACAATAAGAAGTTCAAGAATGGAACATTGTTTGTTTAAATTGATTGGTAAAGTAAATAAGAAATAATCATCCTAATATTCCGCATTCCTTCTTTTACGTTAAAGTTAAAGTGGACGTTTACAGTGCGGAATTTACTATAACTTAAACATCAGTTATTAATGTGTCGTTAAATGATCATTTTTTACGTTAAGCTTCAACATTTGTTTGTATTTATGGCTAAAATTATCCTTCCTATAAGCATTAATGTTAAAGATCTCGTATACAATACTTTGTTTTAATGTTAACGTTAACGTTTGTACTACGGAATTTGCTTTGTTTATTGCTTAATATTAGAAACATGATTTTGTTTTATAATTGTTCATTTATTTACAACTATGTTTATATCATTAGTTTAAATTAACAGGTGAACCTACCCTTATATCGAGGGTTAACACAAGTTTTACCATTCTATCTTCGTTTAAATCAAATAAATCTAAATATACATATGTGTGTAAGACGGATATTGTTTTATTATAATTGTATCTCACAATAAAATTTGAAAAAGAAGGGTTGAATTGTGTTTTTTGCCCTTATTATAATCCACCATCCTTCTCTAATTTATTGTCAACTTTTTAGAACAATAGAGACGGAATTATATGACGTTTTTTTAATATTTTTTCAAATATACTGTGTTGTTCCAATAAGACCAACAGATTCTTATAAGATCCAGAGTATTTGTTGGTGTTTTTCTGTTTTACAATATGGAAAATGATCGAAAAACTATTGAAATTAAGACAAATTCCACCGAATCCATGCATGTAGATAATTGCCTGTTTTGCATTTTGCCGTGATGATGATTACTGACTTACATGAGGGTGGAAAGTTTCAAATTATCTCGTGAATATTTCAAAAGCTAATTTCCAAAGATTAATAGATAAGTTTATGATTGTTCATGATTCATTACATCAGCGTCAAATAATCATTAAAGTCGCTGATAAACAAACACAAACTGATGATTCCGGACAAGATTGTAGAGAAGTTGAAAAACATATGGAAGAATCACACAAAGTCATAGCAGATATTAAACAAAATGTTGCAAAATTAACAACAATTTACGGGAATTTGTTGGAATTCGTGTCACAATCACCAAATGTATCAATTCAACAATTGCGTAGTGATTGTGTTGTTGATGATGTTTTAGTGATTGGGAGGAGTGCTACAAAAATTCCATCTAATGTTTATAATACAATCGCCTGGACAGTTTATTATTTGAATTATTTGCACGTGAACAATTAGCTACACATTCATTAACAGGTAAACGGTAAACCATGTCCAGCATTTGTGATGAATACAAAACAGATGATTAAAGCACAATTAGATACGAAAATTGTCGCCGAATTGTTGAGATGGGGCTATAGACTATTAAAAAAGAGATTAGAGAAGAATGTTGGACAAGCTACAACAATAACACGTGGAGATGATGAAGATAAACAAAAATTTAACAAAAATTAATGTGAAAAAAATGAAGACAAATAGCTAATTTTGATGTTTTAATAATTGGCTCTAGTTTAATAAAAAATTTGCCATTAATTTTTCAACACAATTTTGAAATTAACCCAAAATACATCCATCTCTAGAACAACAAAAACAAAACAAAAAAAAAACAACAACACACACACAACATCCTCAAATTCTCTCCTAGTTGACAATAACAAATGTTAATAAATAATGTACAACGAACAGAAAATAAATGTTTGGGTGTTGAGAAGGGATCAGTTGAGCCGACGCATATGTCATCTATGGGGCGTAACGTGCGCCGTGACGCATGTCGTCGTCAAAATCTCCATATCTACCTGATGAATCTTTTACACTAATGACCATTTAAATTAGAATAACTCTTATCTAATATTATAATCATCAAAACTATATCACAGTAGACCAGTCTTATCTCAAATGATCTATTACAAAATGTTGATATACGTGCCAAATAATCTTTTCAAAATGAAATTAACCATTCCAAAACTGTACAGTTTTAATTGAAAAATATAGCAAATGTCTGATGGTTGATACGACGATGGGTGCCAGTAGACGATAAAAATGAATTTTATCTTAATTACCTATTACAAAGTTTAATATAAAACAGTAATAGTAATAAATGGATGAATTTTGGGGCGTTTTGTGGTAGGTCTTCGGCAAATATTTTCTCGTAATTTTTAAAATACCCAATTATGTCAGGAAATATGGAGATTCTTCTATAGTTCCTCCTATACATAATTCATGGATCTTGTAGAACTCACAAGTTGGATATTTGACACTAACAGGCGGGTCTGTTACTTTGTCGGCATTGGTATACCAGGTGTAAACACTCTCTGGCACGGGACCATCCAACATAAACTTTATCATTTATATTTTATATTATTGACAACATGGAATGCTAAATCATCATTGAATATAGCAGACAGTCATTCAAAACAGCATGTATTTCAGAGTTAATATCATACATTTTCTATATTTGTACAATTTTAGAAGTTTGAAACAATTCAAATTTAGCGCCTAAATTTAGATAATTTGATTGAACAGTAATGAATCAGAAGTATTAAAACAATTCTATGGTTATTAACTTTGAATTTTTCTTGTAATGATTTTCAAATTTTTATCAATAATAAACACGTACATATCTAGACTTTGTTAAAATTACAATTTTATAATAAATTTATGTTTTTTCTTTGTTATTATCTAATTAAGTTTAATAGTTAACAGTTTGAGTACGCCTGTAAACTATTAACCGTTTTTGTGTATTTTTGGTTGCCTATATGCGCACGAATTTTTAAGATGTATTGAAAAATTGATTATTTTTCCAGTAGAATTCACCATAATGTTGTTGAATTATCATTAATATCCATATTTTGTTGATTTGCAATTGCTTTATCATTTATTAGCTTATCATTCGTTAACATCAAATAGTTTGAGTACTTCTGATTGATCCAACGTCAGCTGCAACATAACCTCACATTTTTTTTCTTGCCGACGTTATCTATGTTGAGACGTTTTATAATCCGAAATATTCATTATGTAATTCAATAATGAATTAAATCTGTTGAATTAAGGTGGAATTATTGGATAAATTGAATAAAATCACCATGAACCATCAACAAAAACCCCGAAATCCTTGGAATAAAAAACAACAACAACAACCATCTGGTAGAAATCAAGCCGGTAAACAGAAGAATTCAAATCCAACACCGTCTGAATTGAAATTCAAAGAAGCACAAGTCAAATTACAAGCAGCTGTTGAGAAACATTTGAAAGATTACGAATCTTCATCATCCGAAGATGAATTAGAATCAGATAATCTTATCGGTAAGTTCGTTGGTATAATCAAACCCAAATGTACTCTAATTATTATTTCAGATGGAATTATAAAGAATTACACACAAACTGGTGGTGGAGATGAATATCTGGAACGTACAAAGGCTTTCTTACAGGATACGTTGATATCCGGTGCTGCAATTTGTTTGATTTGTATTTCACGAATTAAACGTGAATCAGCTGTAATTTAGTTTGAATTCATTCGATTTATTCGTGTTTTTACACCGTAAATATGATTACAGATTTGGAATTGTGCGGAATGTTATTGTTTTTTCCATCTCGATTGTATACAGAAATGGTCAAAAGATTGTATGTTCCAACAGAAACAAATAATCGACAATTCCGTCAATATAAAACAAAAATCACCAACATGGGGTTGTCCGAAATGTCGTCACAATTATCAACTTGACGATATCCCAATAAATTACTATTGTTTCTGTCATAAAACAATAAATCCCCAATATCAACCATTATTAGTGCCACATTCATGTGGGGAAATTTGTCGAAAAAATTTAAAACCATTATGTGGACATCAATGTTTATTATTATGTCATCCAGGACCATGTCCACCATGTCCAGTTACAATCAATATAAATTGTTATTGTGGTAAACAACCACCAAAAATACAAAGATGTTGTAATAAAGAATGGTCGTGTGGTGAACGTTGTGGTAAATTATTAATATGCGGTAAACATTCATGTTCGGAAGCATGTCATGCTGGTGATTGTCCACCATGTTCGAAAAAAAGCTTACAGAAATGTTTATGTAAGAATCAACAAAAATTACGTGATTGTTCATCGCCGATATGGCAATGTGATAAAGTTAGACAACTTGTAGTTTGTTGAAGGTTACGTAATAATTTGTGTATTTTTTATAGATTTGTAACAAACCTTTAGATTGTGGTAATCATAATTGTTCGATTGTTTGCCATTCAAATGATTGTGGACCATGTCCTTTAACTTTACCAAGAACTTGTCCGTGTGGTAAAACAAAATATCAACTACCTTGCACTAAAGAGACACCAACTTGTCCGGATACTTGTGGTAAATTGTTGGATTGTGGCCAACATACTTGTAATCAAAGATGTCATAAAGATGATTGTGGTTTGGTGAGTATCTCCAATTTATTGCTATTATTTCAATTGTTTTTTTGTTTTGTGTATAGTGTTTAGAAATTGTTGAAAAACGCTGCAGATGCAACCAACATTCCAAACAAGTTAATTGTTATAAACCGTACTTTTGTGAAACTAAATGTAAACAAATGCGGGATTGTAATCGACATCCGTGTAATCGGAAGGTAAATTTTTGTGGGAAACCGTAATTTCGATTGTAAATGATTTATTTCCAGTGTTGTGATGGTAATTGTCCACCATGTGAAAAACCATGTGGTCGTACATTAAATTGTGGTAGTCATAAATGTAATTCCGTATGTCATCGTGGTCTTTGTTATCCATGCAATCAAACCGATACGGTAACTTGTCGATGTGGTGTAACGAAATTAACTGTTTCTTGTGGACGTAAGAATCGTACAAAACCACCAAAATGTAGCAAACTTTGTTTGTAAGTGTTATCGACTACACTAAAAATCAATGATTGTAATGAATTTTTCAAATAGAATACCACCGGATTGTCATCATGAAAAACGGGAAGCCCATAAATGTCATTTTGGTGATTGTCCATCATGTCGACAAATTTGTAATAAATTACGATCAACTTGTTCACATCCATGTCCAGCTATATGTCATTCAGTGGTTTTTGTTAAAATTGAAGGACAGAAAGCTTCAATGCCATGGGAACAAACCGGACCACAAATCGAAAGAAAATCACTACCATGTCCTGATTGTTTAGTCCCTTTACCAGTTACATGTTTAGGTAGATTTTTAATAATTCAGTTCAAATAACATAAAATTAACATTAATCTATAGGTGGACATGAAACTACAAATTGGCCTTGTTATATGGCGAAACCATCAAGTTGTCAAAGACCTTGTGGTAGACTTCTTGATTGTGGCAATCACATTTGTACATTATCATGTCATCTAGTAGAAGACGCTCCAGATCATTTGAAAGCTGGTAAAAATTGCGAAATTTGTGAAAGTGGCTGTACTAAAGAACGTCCAGATGGTTGTCCACATGATTGTCTAAAACCATGCCATCCGGATCCTTGTCCACCATGTAAACAAATGATCCGCATCCGGTGTCATTGCGGTCTTAATCAACCATACATTCCATGTTATTTATGGTTAGATCCGGATAAACGTGAAGAAATCCAAAGTTGTGGCAATCAATGTCCTAAAAATGTAAATGTGATCATTAGAAATCCCCATAATTTAACAATTCGTTTTACAGTTTAATTGTGGACATCGTTGTCGTACTAATTGCCATTCTGGTCCATGTCCTAATCCGGAATCGTGTAAGAAAAAGGTGAAGATTTCATGTAAATGTAAACGGATCAAAAAAGAATTTTCCTGTGAAATTGTACGTAATGGTAATGCAAAAGTTGATTGTGATGACATCTGTAAACAGAAATTGGAAGAACAACGTAAAGAACAGGAAGCTATTAATGAACAAAAACGACGAGAGGAAGAAATAAAAAATCAGAAAGAATTGGAAAAATACCAAAAGATGTTTGAAGGTAAGAAGAAGAATCGTGAACGACGCATCTATAAAGAAGAACAACAGGACAGTTTTTTGAAGAAGTATAGAGTTGGTTTTGTTGCAGCTACAGGAGCACTCTTAGCTATTTTAGTTGTTTATGTTTTCTTCTAATTTTCACATTAATTGTAATAGTTTTAAATAAAATGCTTTTCTATTGAATAAACACGAACCGAACACCATTGATTTATTTGTAGTTTGTTATCTTTTTTATCAAAGGTTAAAAGTACTTTGATAAAAATTAATTATTAAGTTTTTTTTTTGTTATCATTCAGTAGCAACAAGCGGAAATGGACAATAAAGACTTGTTTGTTATTGGGGCGGAATTTAATCAATTAAAATATGATGGGGTAAGTTTCTATTAACATCCAAAATTATTTAAAAAATTACAAATTCTAGTTTTGGGATTGGTTTGTTCGTTTTTCTGATATAAGTATCCATTGGAAAAATCAACCAACTTACCTAATTGCTCAATTCGCCTATATCGTAGGTGGTTTGTTGACTCTTCTTCATGGTAAATCGATAAAAATCATAGTTTTATCGGATAATTAAAGATTGATTTTTAGCATTGATAAGAGGTGGACGTTTGCCTTATTTGTGGCTTGGTATTTTCATTCATGGCACCGTTATAGAATGTATGTGCTTTATATTGCCGGATATTGATAATTATTGGCATTCCCAGACGCCGATAATCTTTATTGGTAGAAGATTACCATTACACATCATGTTATTATGTACGTTTTTTTCCCCATTAAATCTAACAACAAACAGTTGATTTGAATTATCGACACAGATCCGTGTTTTAATTATCAATCATCGATTGCTGTGGCTAAAATGCGATTACCGGATTGGGCTGAACCTTTTGCTGTTGCTTTAGGATCGGTTCTAATTGATATTCCTTATGATATAATCTGTGTGAATTTTCTACATTGGACTTGGCATGATACTGATCCAAATATAGGTGATCGTCACTATTGGGTACCGTGGAATTCCTACTATTTCCATTCAACATTCGCGTGTAGTTTCACATTTTGGTTTCATTTTACTAGAAAATTGATTTGTAAAAGTGAGGGTAAATGGTTAGCTGATAAAAGGTAAATTATTGTTAAATTCCATCAATTTATTCTAATTGTCGTATTTTTCAAGTAAATCCAAAGAGATTCTATGTTCAGTTTTGGCAGGATTGTTAGGAACTCCTGGAGGTATCCTATTATTCCTGCCGATTTATCATCCATTACATGATATTTATAAAATACACAGTGAAGTTACTTATTTTATTATTTTTGCGATTTTCTTGTTGATAATTTGGTCGGGTGATCGTACCCCAAAAACTGATAGTTTCACTTCAACTATCAAAACACATTGGACTACTTGGCTATTGATAGGACACCTTATTTTGCATTATTTAACCTTTTTAACAATACCGATAGTTTTCAATGCAGAAGATGAAGTAGCTATCGGTTTAAAAGAACCTATAGGACCTTGTGACGAATACGTTCCGTTACAAACAGCTTTTGGGATGGTAATTGTAGAATTTTACAAAATTTACCCATTTTTTTCAAAAAATGACAAAAATTGTAGACTCTCCAGAAACGGAAATATCTATGCCCAACTGACTACGATGAGAAATATTTCGACTGGCATTGTTTACCGGATGGTGGTAAACCACCATCGGATGGTTCCTACTGGTATACAGCTTGTGGTGTCCCATTACCAAACCGGGTCGAAACCGTTGTTATAGTCGCTCTAATTTGTATTATTGCGGCTGTTGTTTTCGGTAATCTTCATTTTAGGTCTGGTGGTGATGAAGTTTTCAATAAATGTAAAAATAAACTTACAACAAAATCGAGTTCTAAAAGAAAATCGAAGATGAATTAAAGCCCGCTGTATATTGGAATAAAACGTGCTTTTTAAAAAAAAACTGGCTAATTTTATTCAAGTTTTACATTACAAAAGAAATACAGAGAATACAGATGATTGTTGAAATAAATACAAAATAATTTCGAACAATTGTGTGTGTGTTAGGAAGAAAACTGAACAAATCCGGAAAAAACTCATAATCCGTTTTGGCTCATTTAATATTTACTTTTTTTTTAATTTATTTAAACTTAAAACATAATTAGAAACTAGCTTAAATCTATACATAAAAAGAACCATATGAGATAGCGGACAATTTAATGTCAGCAGAAAACATAGGTGTTGTTACTGTTTTGTTTGAATTCTTTCTTTTAATATTGTTTATATAACCTAGTTTTAGAAATAACCACCAGTTTGCTGCTGATAAACTTCAATTGTATCACCTTCTTCCATGCCCAACGATGTGGGGGTGTCTGTTTCATTAATTGGTGTACCATCGAATCGGAATCGGACCACTTGCATACTCAAACCCTGCAGTAGAGATTATAATTTTAAATAAAATAACGAAACTTTAATAAAAACCCTATTGTTTAAAACATTCAAACATACTG
This sequence comes from Lydus trimaculatus, assembly GCA_037414755.1. Lineage (NCBI taxonomy): Eukaryota > Metazoa > Arthropoda > Insecta > Coleoptera > Meloidae > Lydus > Lydus trimaculatus. Next base: position 1,223 of record JAZBGY010000483.1, on the reverse strand, counting down.
ATAACGAATGAATTAGTCAACATATCAAAACAATTGAGTGTGAAATTGTTTTGTAATTGTTAATAATAAAAAAAGAAAAACACTTACAGCTCGTTCACAATAAGCACCCATTAGCTTCCTCAATGGGGTGTGCTTTTTGATCTTGAATTGGACAACAGCATTATCTTGCCCCAATACTTTTAAATTGATGTGTTCAGATTCATTACTCTAAAAAAAAAACAAACCACAAATAAATTATTTCATAGGAGTCAAACGCGTTTTTTTTTCCTCCTTGTACACTTTTATGGGTTAGGAACGTTATTAACAATTGAAACAAGCATGTTTACCTTTTTTTCATCACCCATGTTTTCAGTCCGATTTTACAGTAAAGTCTATAAAAATTGAATTTGTTGATTTATTAATTAAATAATACGAAATTCAATAATTTTAACACTAAAAAAAAACAATTACACTAAATTTTTTTTTTTTGATTCACTACAAACGACACGCAGCTTGCCGCTTGCAAATAATGGCCGGCTTAATAAAGTAGCGGTAACTTAGGCACCGGAAATGACTACCCAACTAATCAAAACTACGTCATAAAATTTGTAAATTCGATTAATCAATATTGATTTAGACATGAATTTGTACCGAAAAATCACCAATTTTAATTACAATATTATTTAATATTGTGCAATTGGTGAAAATCTGTATAATAAGCGGAATTTGTATTCGAAAAATGCCGGCATAGGCTACTCGATAGTTTAAATTTATGGAAATATTACGGTTTATAAATTTTATAATTTACTTAAAAGTAATTTGTGTTAATTCTCAATTTAGTCGATCAAAATAAAGTAGAATCTATTAATTATTAAATTACAAAATTCTACGATTACGTCCTGTATATAGTCAACCGGAAGTTGAATTTATCGTTCTTTTTCTATCAAATTACAGTCATATTGATCTGTCTCATTTAACGTTTTGAATTTGATTTGGTTAAACAAGTTAGCCAACCAACAATATATTATTCCCCTAAAAATTAAAATATCCAAAATCTTTGGTTAATTGTGTCGTATTTCAGATTTAATACAATTCCTTGTGATTGTCTTCTAAATAATAATTGTAAGTTTCATTAAAATCTCCTACAATATTAAAAAATACAAAATTGTTGATTTCCCAAATATTCTAACCTAACTTTTTCTAGATTGAACAACAATATGATTATTCCAATACGTTGTTTCACC
>JAZBGY010000482.1:36885-58488 GCA_037414755.1 Lydus trimaculatus | reverse complement strand
CGAAGAATTGGTAGCGCAAGTTGAAAGCGCAAGTTGAAAGCGCACAAGTGTAAACACAGCCAATGATCATTTTTAACAGCAACTGTATCTAAAAGAGAATTGTGGGGTTCCGCACATGTCTTTCAAACTCTATAGATAGACATGTATCCAATGTCGTCCACGAAGATAATGATGGCAAAGTTTATGTATTTTGACTTCCTTTATTTGTTGGTTAACCGTTAATTTTAGGAACTGTAAACAATGATATAATGCGTGTGGTTCTGTGGTAATTTATAGATCACAATACACAATTATTTAGCGAACTTTGCGAATTTAGTGCACGGGCACGGGAGGTTCTGTTTGGTTTGAATGATTCCATAGACTTGGTATAAATCAAACTGGGGATTATTGTTTTAAGCATTTATTAGAAACTGCTTTAATTCCTCAACGGTTGGAGGAGGTTCAACCGTTAAACTCCATTCCCATCATGGAGTATCAAATTTACTACAATAAGTACGTCATCCCGGTGCTGGACACCCCTTTATTTAGATTTGATTTATGGGAATATTTGTTGTATAAGTCGACCCGTTACTTTTGTCCTGGAACTTGGCAACATCTGTCTGTTTAGTCTTTAAGATAATAATTAATAACACTTTTTTATTGCAACGTAAATTATATAATTCTCCGAACAAAGTAATCTAAAACATTAAACAACACTATTTCAAAGTATTTTATTATTTTTACGTGACTTATCTCAACAACTATAAACAAGAGAAAAATTATTTGTTTATTTATATTCTTTTTTTAAAAAGTTCCTAGCACTTGAAAAATAATTAACTGAAAAATATCATAAGAACGATTTTTAACTTTAAAACCATTATAGGTATCAATATATACATATATTTTTTTTTGTAAGCCAAAAATCGCAAGAACATTATCTTGATTGGTTAGTCGAAGATTTTCAAATTGCGATTTTAATAACTTCCAGGAATTTAACAGTAAATGTGTAGATACTGGTTTGCAAGGCATCAGATCTCAAACTAATCAGTAAATAACGAACTTTTTGGACATTACTTAGATATTCATTATCCTGAACAACAGGGGCGTTCTGATAAGGTGTGCATGAAATAAAAATACTTATTTTTCGAAAATTGAAAAGTTGTATCTCTTATTGTAGGTACATATGTAGAATTTATCAATGTAAAGTCTTGTTTAGCAGTTGTTTATCAGATATATTTTATGATGCTTAGGGAAATGTGAATAAAAACGCAATAGGACTTTTGAGGTTGCAATACGTATGGCAAGTTCTTGAAAAATATGTATAAAGTCCGACATCCAGGTTTTTAAATTCATGTCTGAAATTCCAGACGTTAGGGCCGAAACTACAAATAAACAATAGATACTTGTGATGAAGTTGTGATATCAATTTACAAAGTCGCAGTGGAAGAAAGCTTTTCCCACCATGCATTGTAGAAGCTGCATGAGTCTCAAGTCAACGGACTGTATAAGTTTAATATTTTTCTGTTAATATTATAATTCTTGAATTTGCATTAAATGTTCAGTTCTATTATTCATAATTAAGTTTTGTTTGGTAAAAGGAATGAAATTTTTTCATGAAAAGGGCAGCTAAAACGATTCTTGCATACGGGCAGCCGGAAGTATAGGAACTTCTCTGCTGAACAAGTGCCCCAAATGTATTTCTGAAGGCCTGGTTCAGCTTCTAATCTTTAATCTCGACTTAAGTTCGACTTTGCTGTAGTGTAAATCTGCCTTATGTCTTATGTCCTTTGTACATAAAGTTTATTTTAATAAAGAAGAATTTACGTGTGTGACAAAATTAAATGTGTCTTATGTTCAAGTAACATAACGCAAAAGATGCTAACAATAAGTCGATAATAAAGAGGCAAAGTTGACCCGGCTTTAGTAAGACACACTATACACTTATGACTCATAAGTTATAAATATAAGTCCTGTTTTGAAACAGGAGACCTTATGACCTTATTCTAAAGAGAACGTGTTGTTGTAGGCTTCGATATCGTTGCCTAATTGTTATTTTTGTTTTAATAAAAAAACGGTCCCCTTTTGACTTAACTAGTTTATTTTAAAGTTGTCTATCTAATACACATAAGTCTCGACCGACGTCGACGGTGGACTCAAGTGGACTCTCTGTTGTGCCACACTTTTTCCCAAAATATATAAACTCTTGGCTACCTGCCCTAACAATGAGATACAGAATGGACTCTTTTTCTCTTTTACACTTTCTCTATACGAGATTGTTTTTTCGTTCGTAGACATATTCAAATTTAAGGGAGAAAATAGAGGCTAAAATTGAAATTTAGTTTTGTCCAATAATTTTCAAAACGACAACATTTTCTGTATCTTTATTTGGGGATGGGGCTATGATAAGCAAAGGTTTAAATGGTTATAGAAACTTGTTATGACGATTTAACAAAAAATATTGTCAATTTAGTGCTTAAATATTAGGAACAAATGGATGCATACAAATTAAAAAAAAAATAGGTCAATAAAAATAGACTTTTTTTTAAGGTCCGGATTTGCTTCCTTTATCATAATGTATAAGTGGGTATATCACCTCTTAGAACTGAATTTCTGTCAATTTGAAGAAAAAATACGTGCCGTTTTATTATTTATGTTGAGATAATAAAATGACGAAACAGTTTGTTCTTATTCAAATTATCTGGAAGTTATTTGCTGATTATAAACAATCTCTAAGATAAGAATTGCATTTGAGATGCAAATGAGTTATATTCAGCAAAATACATAATGTATTTTTTCAGTTTTCCAGCTTTCTAATCTGGTACAAAAATAATTCAGGTCTAAAAATTATTTTAATTTTGCTGAAATTGTACTTTAATCTCTGCAATACAATCCTTTAAATTGAACTGGAAAATTAATCTGAAAATATTATCACATAAATCATATTTATCGATAAATCTTGTTAGAACAAATATGAATAATTTGCTTATCAATATATTAATAATTAAATTGGATATTTTGATAATTATACGTAAAATTGATTAGAACGAATAGAATAAATTTAAATTTCCCACCTGATATTGATCCAGCAATAATATAGAGGGCACTGCTATTGCTTCCTGTCATCCCCATCCAAACGAATAATAGTCCTGCGCATGTCAAACTGGTACCCGAAATTCCCACAAGTCGAGGCCATGTGCTTTTCAAAATTAGACGCCGAACAAGTGGACCTGTTAACAGTAGTAGGTCATTTGTTTTCAATAAACATTCCAAAAATTCAATAAACAAAAGCAACAATATCGGTGAGTTGTATTTAATTATTAGTCATTTAATTAATTAATTTTATAAATAAATAAACATTTCAAAAGAATAATATTTGGATTTTGTATATCAAAATAAAGAAAACAAATGGATAAATATGGCCGAAATTTGGCAATTTAGAAAGAAGTTTTGAGTCTGATAGTAATCATAGCCTACTTTTTTTTGTGTATGTTAAATGTTTGTTGATTTTGATATTTATTTGTGCATACTTTACCTAAGCCGGTACGGGAAATTGTAAAAAACAATGGAACATACAGTAATTTTTCATCCCATAATTTTGGATTTTCAGCATCTGTATTGTTGTTTTCTAAGCGTGCAAATGCGATAAAAATCCCATAACTCGCTATAAGATTCGGAAGGACGGCCTGTAACAATTACATAATTAAAAAAAAAATTCATTTTTTGTTAATAAAGCAAAATTTTAGTCAAGGTCTAGATTCGCGAGTGGAAAATAAACCTTTCTTTAATCATTCTGCGAGGGGAAAAATATGATAAGACCTCCTTCTGAGAACGTTTCCAAAACTTTACAATTTTTGCCAAAGCCCTTCGTTTAAGGTTGACCTTGCTGCAAATCAACATTATTTTCCGTGTACAGTCAGGTGCATGAAAAAATTGAACATCCCTGCGACGTTTTTTTTATACCATAAATTGAACTGTTTTTTTTTTTGCCTGGGTTTGGTTGTTGTCTTTATTTTGCTCGTTATCTGACAATTTCTTGTTCCATTTTAGCAAAAGTCTGAATTACCCCAAGCTTAATCTTCAGCGTCAAATGTTTTTGACATTCGACTGTACATAAGATAATATCAACCACAAATTATGCCCAGTCCAGAATAAAGAACCGGACATAAAAAGGTTCTTGTTATTGAAAAAAAAATTCAAAAACTCCCGCTACATTATGCAATCCCTAATTTTTATCTATTAAAGTAAATAACACACTGATTCATAACCACTTGTTAATATTTTTATCATGATATAAATGAAAATATCATTACCTGAAAAAATAATGTAGCTAGAAAAACAAACCATCCATATCCACCATCTGGAATATTAATATTTGGTGTTGTTAATTCAGGTTGTGCGCTTGGAATTTCATCAAGATTTAAATGTTGTTCAACAACAGCAGCAACAGGTTTTTGCCTAATTTTAGGTGGTTGTTGTTGTTGATTTCCGTTGTTTGTTGCCATCGATGATGTTTTTGCAATGTTCACATTTCACTTATTTTTTTTTAAATGTAAAACAATAAGGATCTTTGTTATTTTATAAAATAAACGAATAAAATAAAGAGCAGGTGTTGCTCCTACTGCAATACACAAAGTCGCGACACATTCAACTGATTATTGGTATAGAATGTAATTGTATATGTTATCTTATCAGTTATAAATATGGAAGGTACTAGTTTATAGAAAATTAAATGTTGTAAATCGCAAAATTTCCAATTTGTTTCTCGTCCATTAATAAATCAAAAATAAAGAAAACACCTTGTTTCTAACCGGATTATTATTATCTATCGAAAAACAACATATCAGATTTCTACTTTTTCGTTGAAATATTCTAATCGCTGAAAGGCAAATAGTTTATGGTGAAAACTGCTAATATTGTGAAATTTTAGACTTCCGTTGTTATTATTTTGACTAAAGAAGTTCACGTTTCAACTGGGTAAAATCTTATTATGATTTTTTTTCTTTTTAACCACAAACTTGTATTTAATTATCAATTTTTGATAATTTATTATTGTTGGATTGTTGATTAAAATTGAAGTTTCCCTGATAAAAGTGTTGTTTAGGGGTGAAATATAGAGGGCATCACTATTCTTCCGTTTGGTAAGTCCACTATCGCTGCTTTAATGTACAAGTGACGCTTTAAACAGTTTCCACGTGTTTTTTCAAAAATCATCTTTGATTTCTTTATTGAATGCCGTGTAAGTTTATTTATTTTTGATATTGTGAATAATCATTTTTTACAATAATGCTTGGTGAATTTTCGTAAATTTCTACCAAGTAATTTGTTTTTTTGGTATTTGCTAATTGCAAATTGTAATATAATTGTTCAGCATTTATTGAATTCATGCGTAATTTGTTGACGACGCTTCTTCTGTCCACATTTGTTCTGGATATTCTAGAAAAACTGAGATCACTCAGGTGATTTTTGCACAAATTGAAATTATGTTTTCATAATATTTGGAGACTTTGGAGCTCTTCATAAGGAAGCTGTTTTCTACTTTTCTGTAATTATTTGTTTATGATCTTGGAATGATTATTGATTGTCTATTAGATAGTTTGTTGGTACTAATAGTAATAATCCCCTTTTTCTCAAGGTTATGAATTATTTCAAATAGATCTTACGACCTTCGCTATTTCTCTATTGCCTGCTATATGTTAGGGGTTGTCCAGAAGCCGCGTAACCTCCACATCCATGTAGACATTTTGGTTGACACTCACCGGAAAGGTTACATGACAATTCAGATTAAATAGAATGAAATTTCAAATATTGTAAATAACCATCAGTATTGAAATCCTGATGAGCGTTACAAAGAAGTGGCAACAATCAACTCTTACCAATTTTTCAAAATTGTAAGGCATAATAATAATTTATTATTAGTTAATGGTTTATTGACCCCCTAATTGTTTAGAATTTCTAAGCCTTTTTTTTAAACTCGTTTGTTTTAAAAAAACAAAGCCAAAAAGTCAAGTTTTTATGGATTTGTTTGCATATTTATTAGGGATATTTTTTTTAGGTGGCTTTATTTAATAGTTATATTCATTCAAGTTGATATGATGGGAGGAAATAGGGGCCTGGATTAAAAAGACTGAGAACCACTGTTCTAAGAGATAAGAAGAAAATATTTAGAATGTCTTAGATTACAGTATTGGCTTTATAAATAACTTATTAGCGTTTAAATAATCCTTGGGTTTTTTTTTGTTATCCTAATGGTCCCAGTATATATTTTTTTTTATTAAAGAATAGCCACAGTTTAATTATCTCAAGGTTACAGTAGTACATATTGGTTGTTTAAAATGTACCTATATGTTAATAAATGAAATAATCATGTGAATATTTTGATGTGATATAATTTTATTAAATTAACTAGTAATCAATAATGTGCAATGAAATAAAATAATAAAAATTTTTGAAAACCAATCCATTTTTCACCAATATGGGATAATAATTTGTCTCTTATTTGATTTCGTGATTTTTAATAAATAAACACGTTATCCTATAGTTAAAAATAAATTTGTGGGAATTGACTTCGTGTTTTTTTTATATTAATTTAATAATAAAAATGATAGCAATTTTCATTGTTTTGTTTTTAAATTCGAGTGATCCAGTTTGATAATTAGTTATTAGAGGTGCTGTTATGATTTCCTCAAAAAGAAGAAAGTTCGATTCTTTTTTTTTGTGTAAAAGCCTATGCAATTTGTAAACATTTTGTTGCCGCTCAATTTTTGAATTCTAATAAGTTTTGATTGGTTACTGATATGGCACGTGATCGTATCATCGTATTTACTAAGCTACCATAATTGTTTTGTTTACTGTCAGTCAACATTGAAATTTCCAAAATTTAATAAATAAATTTTTCCCTTTATTGTAAGGTAATTGTATTGTTAAATAATGGAACCGCGTGGAAGAGGTCGGGGACTTGGCCGTGGTCGTGGCCAACAACAACAGCAACAACAACAACTACCACAGTCCGGCAGTGGTGATAATGGACGAGCATCACGTCCAGGTCCTTCAGGAGGACGACAACAACAGCCGCAACCACAACAGCGACCTAGTGCTTGGGGTGGTAGTGATCGTGGACCAACACAAGCGTGGCCTCGTGCAGCAGCTCCGCCACAACAACAACAACAGCAATCATCAGCAGCAGCAGCAGTAACAAATGTTTATTATTTGTTTTTCTTGAAATTAAGTTGATTTTTGTTATTTTATATATAGGTAGGGTGTGGAACGGTAACTAGACCAGGTGGAGGAGCAATACCACGTGAAGAAATAGCTGGAATAGTTGGTAGTAAGTCGAGTATCCGTGGACGGGTAGTAAATAGGGAGATTATTTATACAAAACCTCAAACATGTACAACTAAGCAAGGTTTGTTTGTATATATTATAATTGAATACAAAGTTTTTTTCAAAATATTTTGTTTCAAATAGGAACAAGCGGTGACCAAATTATGGTACATTCAAATTATTTATCGTTTGTTCAAACTAATCAATGGGCGTTGTATCAATATCGGGTAGATTTTTCACCTGATATCGATAAAACTGGTGATAGGAAGTCATTGGTGAGAACTGCCGTTAAAGATGTTATTAAAGGCGGTTATATTTTTGATGGATCAGTTTTATATTGTCCACAAAAATTAAATCCCGATGTAATCGAATTGTTTGCACAAACTCCTAGTAAGTTGCTGTTACTCTCTCTCTTTTTGGTTATTATATTTTATTAAATATCTTTTTAAGGTAATGAAACTGTTCGAATTACAATAAGACTTGTTGGTGATGTGTCATATGGAGATTTCCATTATTTACAAATTTTCAACCTCATCATGAGGAAATGTTTAAAATTATTGGATCTCCAACAAGTTGGTAGATATTTCTATCTACCTCAATCCAAAGTAAGAAACAGCCAAATGTTTGTTTTTGCTATCTTTTCAAATTGTTTTTTTTTAAAAGGAAAATTTACATGAGCATAAGTTACAAGTTTGGCCAGGATTTTTCACTTCAATACGTCAACATGAGAGCCAGATTTTATTAAATGTTGATTTGCAGTCTAAAGTTATGAGGACGGATACAGTTTATGATATGTTACTCGAATGTCAGTCTGGTAATGTGAAACGAGAATTTCAGTCAAAGATTATTGGTGGTGTTGTTTTAACAGTTTACAATAATAAAACTTATAGAGTTGATGATGTTGACTTCAATTCAACACCATTATCAACATTCACAAAAGCTGACGGCTCTAAAATAACTTATGAACAGTATTTTAGAGAAGTAAGGATTGTTTTTTTTTTGTTATAAAATAATAAATTTTTGAATGTTTTTGTAGAGATACAATTGCGTTATTAGAAATAAAGACCAACCTATGTTGGTTTCACGTAGAAAGGAGCGTGAACTTCGTTTAGGCAGTAATATGGGTGAGACAATTTATCTTGTACCAGAGTTGTGTCTATTGACTGGATTAAGTGAAAGACAAAGAGAGAATTTTCAGTTAATGAAAGCTTTAGCTACATATACGCGTATTGGGCCTGGTGATCGATTGAAAAAATTACAAAATTTTGCTAGTAAATTGGAACAAAAACGGGAAATAGTTGAGGAAATCCGTAGATGGGATTTAAAAGTTGCCAGTAGCTTGGTACAAATTAAAGCTCGTGTGTTACCAAGCGAAGGTATACAGGTAAAAAATAATAAGTTTTCTTCTGGTCAAGACGCCGATTGGACCCGTGATCTTAGAAGTAGTGCCATGTTTTTTAATGGTGTCATTGATAGATTGGTTGTCATCACACCAAACAGACTAAGGTTAGTTTTTATCAGAGAGGTTTGTCTAGTTTTTTTTTGATATATTTTTTCTTTCTTTTAAATTTAGACGTAATACCGACGATTTTATGAATGCTCTCAAAAGAGCCGCAAATGGTATGAATTGGGGAATTGGTCGTTATGAAACTTTCGAATTGTCAGATGACAGATCAAGTTCCTATGTAGAAAAAATCGATTTTATTGTTAATAAATATAAACCACATTTAATTTTCGTGGTATTGCCGAACAATTCGCTCGATCGTTACTCTGCCATTAAAAAGAAATGTTCTGTGGATCGCGGCATTCCAACACAAATGATTGTAGCTAGGAGTTTAACATCAAAAGGAGTAATGTCAATAGCAACAAAAGTTGCTATTCAAATGAATTGTAAGGTGGGAGGGGCACCATGGACTGTAAGTGTTCCACTTAGCGGTCTTATGGTCGTTGGATATGATGTTTGTCGTGATACGGCAAATAAAAAATTGAGCTTTTGTGGTATGGTAGCCACAATTGACAGACATCTAACTCGTTGTTATAATGCTGCTTATCAACATGAAGCTCAGGAAGAATTGAGTTCAAATATTGCTCAATTCTTGTTGGTGGCATGTAAGAAATACCAACAGGTTAATGGTTCTTATCCGGAAAGGATTATAATTTATCGTGATGGTGTTGGCGAGGGTCAATTAAATTACGTAATTGAACATGAAGTCACTAATATTAGAAAAATGCTACAAACCGAAGTCTACAACAATCAAGAGCCTAAATTTGCGTTTATTGTTGTATCAAAACGCATCAACACCAGATTCTTTCGGGAACGAGCCAATCCTCCACCTGGAACTGTGGTGGATGATGTAGTTACCCTACCTCATAGGTAAATCAAAAGTTTATTCAAATTTAGTATTTTTTTTTTATTTCATTACTGAATTTTCTTGTTTTTAGATATGATTTTTACATTGTTTCTCAATGTGTACGTCAAGGGACTGTTACACCAACAAGTTACAATGTAATTTATGATACTGTAAATCTGAGTGCTGACAGATTACAAATATTGACATACAAAATGACCCATATGTATTTCAATTGGTCTGGTACTGTTCGTGTACCAGCAACTTGTCAGAATGCTCATAAGTTAGCTTTTCTGACATCTCAAGCTCTACATCGCCAAGCACACCGTGATTTGTGTGATATTTTGCACTTTTTATAATTGTGTTTTTGATATGTTTTCTTACTTTTTTTTTTTCAATCAATTTTCATTTGTTTCCTTTAAAAATTTTATGAGAAATGATTGTGTTTTGAAATTCTCATAAATTGATTTGAATTATTGTTAACGAATTAACTATTTAGAATGTAAGTTTCGTTTGTTTTGAAAAAAAAAAAGTAATCATTAGTTTTTCTTTTTGTTTTTTCCTCATTTATAATCATTATAGAAGTACGTTATTTTTTATATCTTTGAAACAAATAAAGTTCATGTTTTCTATTATATTTATTTATTTTCCTTCCATTCTAAAAGCTTTACAAATTCAATTTCAGCGATTTCAGATGCTTTGCAAGATTCAAGAAGAACCTAAAACACGTAAAGTTTTTGGTAGATTTGCGAGGGAAGTTTGGTACGTGATAAATTACTTTTTGTCGTTTCAAATTGTCGATTAGTTGTACTTGTTTTTTATGACATTTCAATAATTCATTCCTATGTTTTTGGACCATTTTCAAATTGTTTGATAATTCGGTGATAGTCTTTTTATGGTTGTCTTGAATTTCCTAAAATTGGAAGTAAAGTAAGTGTCAAAACTATAGGATAGAGCATAATGTACTTTTTCTGTTGATTTAGCAATTTTCAGTGAATTTTTATTTTTCTCATTTTCTAAACTAATTCTATTCAATTTTTCTTCCAAAATTTTCATGTCATTAACAGTTTTATTTAATTCTGTTTGTAATTGTTCGTTTTGTTTTTTTAATGACAAATTCTCATTCTCTTTAGTCTGTATTTTACCGTTTAATAGTTCCATTTGTTTTTCGAATTTACATTTTTGATTTTTCTCTGCATTGTATTGAAAGAACCACTTCTCTTTATCATCATTCAATTGTTTATTAACTGTTTGCAGTTTTTTTAATTCCTCCGTTCGACTTTTTAATTCAATTTGAATTTTATCCAGTTCTTGTTGATTACATTTTAATTTGGCCTTATAGAAATGAATCATACCTTTGGGGCCCATTTCGTCAACACTGTTTGGTACATTTAGATCACTGGCGGTAGGCTCTAACGATTTATTGTAGTTACAGTAGCCATTATTATTAGCTTCTATAGGCAGTGTTAATGAGCTGTGGATTTTCTAAATTTTCAAATATTGGAGTTAATACACAATGAAAACAAAGAATAAACCGAATGTACCTTCACGTTATCCACTTTTTCCAGTAAAAGTTTCGTTTGTAGCTCCAGTTGTTCATTTTCTTCACGATATTGTTCTTCTTTGCGTAACAAATCGTTCTCCATTATGTTTACAGTAATTTATTGTTGACAGGAGGAGGAGGGGTTGCTATGGTTCTTAATACGAAATATAAACACAATTTTTTATTCAAAAATAAACGTACATATTACATTATTAAGTCGCATATCTCTTATAAATATAAAAAAAATAAGTCTTTTCTTGTTAAATTAATGAAATTCAACAATATATTCAACATAATATTCTAATGAATTGATTGGTTCTATATAATCCTGATTAGGATTGTTTGTAACAACTTGAACAACAGCGACGATATGATGGGAGTTTGCATACGAAATTCTTTTCGAAAATCCAAAAGATTCAATATGACACCGTCTTGGATCCAAATTATATTTTATAGCTTCATCTTTATACAAACGTGATAATGCTATGAAACGTCTAACCTGGAAAAAAGACTTATTGATAAACAATTTATATACCACGATAACGAATTATTATTAATCTTACTTTATAATAACGAATATTATTGCTGGCAACTAGCAATTGTCCTCGAAGAAGGAACTGACCAAAACTATAAATATTTTGAACTCTTGTTATTGTTGATATGTTCTCCAATCCCAATTGTTGTTCAACAATTCGATATTCTTGTGTATGACGTGATAAAACCATATTATTATTATGATATGGATATTGCCAAACATCAGGAATATAATTTGTGACCATTTGTGATACGGATGACATTTTGTTTGCAATTGTTTAACAAATATTTTAAACAGAAAAGAAACACAAAATACTGACCACCACACCCAATACTTCATAAATAAATAACACACTTAATCTCGTCACCTGTACTTCCCCTATCTCCAAACATTATCACATTTCACATTGTGTCTAGTAGTTTTATTGAGTAGTGGTTGGCAGCAGTGATGCAGCGCGTAAATTGAAAAATAACTCTAAATTCAATTAAATTTTCTACTGTTTTATTTAGAAAGCGTACAAATACAGATAGATTTTAGTTTAATTATTCAAACAAGTTTCCATAAAAATTCCACAAAAATGCTCAGTTTTTAATTTGCTTTTGTAATTTTTATATAGTCCATAATATCAGGCAACTGAAAACGAATCGTATCAATTTGATTTGTTTATTTTTATTGAAAAATATCAAACCTTATACATTTTAGCTTGTTCTTTTATCTTATTATATCGATTTTTTGTCTGTTCTAACTTCTCAGCAGCTTTATCGCATTCTTTTTCAATTTTAACAACTTTCTTTCCCTTTACAGTGATATCATTTTTGATTTTTTTTAAATCTTTTTCATTTTTCAATAGTGATTCTTTTTGATTACTTAAAGACAAATTTGCTAGACCATTTATTTTACGTAAATCCTTCAAAAGATTACTTTTCAATTTCATTTGTTGTTGGTGATGTTTAGTTTTTATTTGTAATTGTTCAAAATCAACAGTTTGAATGATTATATGTTCATCAGTTTGTTGTTTTCGTGTTCTATTATAATGTTTCTTTAATGAACTAATACGTAAACGAATTTGATCAGTTGTTATTATCGTTTTCCTCATTGAATCTTTCATAAAACGAATAAACTTTTCTATTGGAATTCTTTGAATTGTTTGTTCATCATTAATTGTAAAAAAATCTTCAAAACATGCCACCGTTTCATCTAATTCCGATCTACGTATATTGATTTCTTGAATGTTCGCCTTTAAGTCACACTTTATTCGATAAGATTTCTTTTGTAAATTATTTAATTTCATCTCAGCCTCATCTGTTTCGCGTAGAACTAAATCAGATCTTTGTGTAAAGCTCACTCTGAAACTTAAATTTACCGCTAGTTTTAGGGATTTTCTTTTCAACAGTAACAGTTGGTAGTATTGTCGTTTAATATAAAAAGTTGCTTGGTAATTATTGTAATTTTTTTGCCAATTTAACGATAAATTGTTGATAAAAATTATTGTTTAAATATTATTGAATATTTGCAGTAAGATTGTCTATAATTTATTAAAGGTAAATCGAATCATAACCTAACTTTTTTTTAGATGGACAGTAATGTTGCTGTTGATGGTTATTTTGTTGATTTAATTGATGATAAGTGGCGTTCAGATAAATTACCAGACGACGATATTATCGTACCAGTGGAGGAATTACCAGATCCGGAAGCTGATTCTGGTGATGTACATTTAACACTCAAAGAACAAGAACAAAAGTGGACAGATCTTGCTTTGTATACATTAAACGAACATCAATAATGGAATTACCACAATTAGGACAACATTGTGCACATACACATTGTAAACAATTAGATTTCCTACCGATGCAATGTAAATGTAATCAACAATTTTGTTCAGAACATTTTCAAATTCACATACAAACTTGCCCAAGTTTTATCGATAACAAAGTTGAACCACGTAAGATAGAAAACGTTTATAAATGCAGCAATTCTCAGTGTAATGAAACCAGTATTGTACCATTGATTTGTGACAGGTATTTCTACAAAATCATCATTTATAAACTTTCTAACGAAAATATTTCAGATGTAATCAACATTTTTGCATAAAACACCGTCATTTGAACACATGTTTCGATAAAGATCCTCAACAAATAGCAGAAGAAAAGGAGAAATATGCAGCTCCAGTCAGACAGTTTGATCAAGCTAAAATTGCAATCGACCATCAAATCGAACAAAAATTAGAAGAACAACGCAAGAAAGGCAAAAATCTTGATATGATCAATAAAGTTCAATTGATGAAGATTAAAAGTAAAGCAACTGGTTTGAAAACAATACCACAATGTGATCGTTTATATTTCAATGTTGAATATTCGAATAAGTGTGTACCGGTTTTTGTTTCGAAAGAATGGACACTTGGACGTTGCATTGATGCAATCGCTGAAGAAATGAAATTACGGAATGATAACAATAAAAGTGTAAGCAGAAAATTGCGTTTGTTTAGAAAAGATACAGGCGGTATTGTAACGAAGAATTTAGCTGAGAAATTATCGCATTTATTAGATGGAAATTCTATCAGAAATGGTGACAATTTGGTAATTGAGTATGTGGACAATGATTGTGAGCATTTGTAATAAAGCTGTTTTTTTTTTTGGACAAAATAATGTTACTAGATACCTTGTTCCTTTATTGTGGTCAATATTTTGCGATGACCTTTGACTCCTATGTCTCAATGTTTGTTTGTTTTTTATGAAAATGTCCATATCTTCAAGTATTGATGGTTCAGTTTGTTGTAAAACATTAACGAATATTTGATTTTCTAACTGTAAATGTTTAACATCATTTTGCAGATTTTCTACAATTTTCACAATTTCTTCATCCGATAAATCTGAAAATGTAACCATATTGATCTGCAATTTCATGTGTTTATTGTAAGAGAGGATATACCAACAAGTGGATGATATGCAAATTCGTCAATTCCATTTTGGGATTCATCTGTTGCTTCTGTACTTTCTTCTAAATCTTCATTTGTTTCAACAAGTTCTTCTTCATCGGTTCTATCGCTTTCTGTTAATGACTGTTCTGATTTTCTACTTTCTTCCAGTTGTAGATCGAATTCCTCTTCTCTGGCATTATCTTCCAAGATTTCCGATTTTGTTAGTTCTACTGAATGTAAACTTTCGTCACCTTCGCTTAATTCTTCATCAATATCTCTGTCAAATTGTTCAAATTTTGTTATGTCGTCTAAATCTAGATTTTCACTACTTTCATGAAATTCTTCACCAATATCGCTATTTTGTAGAATTTCAGATTCTGTAAATTCGCCTAAATAAAAATCTTCCAAACTGTCAACAAGTTCTTCATCGTTAATATCATTTTCTACTAATAATCCAGAATTTGTGATTGTTTGTAAATAAAAATCTGTAACATCAAGTTCTTCTTCATTGTCAACTGAGCTTTCTTGTTCTCCTAATTCTTCCAAAATTTCTTCATTTTCCAAAGACATGCTTGTTATGCTGTTGTTCCCAAAATTGTCATTATTGTCATAGTTACCATAGATTTGTTTAGTAAAAATGGCAGACTGTTGTTTGTATTATAAATTATCTCCAGCAAATTATCAAACAACAACAGCAACTTATCATCGATTTATTCCAAGTTTTCCACAAAATCTAAATATTGTAAGTTGTTGTTGTTAATATTGATCGTGAATTATTGAAAAATCTTTATTTTAAGAGTGTTAAACCACATATTCGGCCGAATCTGCTTGTAAAGGATGTTGTTGTAAATAAGGAAACATTTAAAACCGAAAATAAAGTCCAATATAATTTCAAATCAAGCGATTTGGAACGATTGTCGGCACCACCAAAAGCTGGTTGTGTACATTATATAAGACCTGTTCAAGAGAATGTAATTGCTTTCACTACTCGTTTTTATTTTTATCAAAAATATACAATAGAATTGCGTAAAATTATATAGCCTGTTTCATCTAATTGTAAGCCTGATACTTCCGTTGATTGTGAACGAAATAAAAAACGATATTTGGAACTGAGAGTGAAATGTAGAAGTTTCTTTGTAGGCAGTAGCCTTTCAATCTATCGTTTTCTTTGTTCGTTTACAAATAACGGAGTTGCGACGTTGAATGAAACATACTGTATAGTGAGACTCAAAATTCATAAAATTCATTAGCTATCTAGCCATATATGAATGAAATCTTTAGAACATCTGATCGGGATCCGATGAATCAGATCTAGTGATCCTTTACTGTACCCACTAACGAATAATTGAGAAATCTGTCGGATTAAATTCGGTTGCGGAACAAATCTCTCCCTGTATGGTGTACAACAAACTTTTGGAATTGGTCCATGGGACTAGATCCGACGATCCGTTGAACATGTTTAAAAGATTTCTGGATTTCTACATTATAAGTTGTGAGTGCTAGTGAGGTTAGATAAAAATTATGAGCGAAAAAACATTGCGATTACAGCAATTGGTATAATTGTTGCTCATTACGCCAATACGCTTCGTAGAAAAATGGATAAAAAAGTGTATTGCTATCTAACACATGCAGGGGCGGATTTACCATGACGCTAACGACGCTACTAGCGTCAGGCCCCGAATAGCTATGGGGCCCCCAAAATTGCTCGGTAAAATGTAAGATTTTGCAATACAGTAGAGTACTAGAGGCCCGTTTAACTGACTTTTGGATTATCCGATCCCATTTTTACGAATATACTAAGATTTATCTGTGCTTTAACCATCATCGAGTGCTGGATGAACTGACTTCTTAAATGCACATGCCATAAATATCTCTCGGTATTATCTTACATTTTCCCTAATCCGACAGGTGATTAGTCCTGTAGTGGTCGGCCAAACGAGATTCCACTGTAACTTATTGTAAGTAAAGGTTTCGTAGAATTACATGTTATTGTCTTCAGCTCAGGGAGCCCAAAATCATCAATAGCTTCGGGCCCCAAAGAGTGTAGATCCGCTACTGAACACATGGTTTTAGTTGAAGAATTAAGAAGCAATGAGCCCCAAGATTTTAGAAACTACGACTGACGGATTCAGAAACATAGATCAGATCCGTTGGTAGTTTTGTAACAGTGAACGATATCCGTGAGATCAAGTTCGTTTGGTTGTCCCTACAGATCTAATCTGCCAGTCTTGACCAACACACACGTTCGGATATTTTAGCGGATTGATTCCGGAACGAACCAAATCGTTTAAAAATTCCGCTTGCGTATGCCCACCTACTTTTGGTTAAAGCTGCTGAAGGGAAGTGAGCTAGTTTAGCTTCAGTGTACTTAAAACTGTGAGCTATTACAGCGGTGAACGACTTAAATTAGCTCCTTGATCAGAAATTCTATGTACATCACAGATTATTCTTTGCGACACTGTGATATACGATATATACACTAGCGCCAGTAGAACCTCTAGATATTTTCTAATTGACCACAAAATTGAAATACAGTCATTGATTTTTTGTAATCCTTGCAGACTCCACTTATCGGACATGCTGTTACGTTTCTCTTCATTTGTTCAGAATTTGGCTTTCAATGTACAAAGTCTATAGCTTTATTTTTCTGTGTGTTGTTCTCGATTAAAGATTGCTCCTAAACTCCGTTTTGGCGTACTAATATCCTTTAAACAAAGATGTGTATGCGTCTTTGTTTATCTCACAATTTCAGTAAAGCTTGACCATGTCAAGATCATGGGCATCGGAAGATATAACGGATCCTAGGGGAAAAATTTATGTGAGCTTAAAGTAAAACAAATATCTGAAAATTATTTTTGCCTGTTCTTCTCTGAATATACAAACTTCCTAAGAATATAGGAAAAAAATACCAGCACCACAGACTTTTAGGGGTTTCGCATAAGTTAGAATGAGGTAAACAGAAAATAAACGATCATACGTCTAAGAAATTCAGCTACTAACACCACCCACTCTATTAGACATTTGCTTTCGTTCCCAAAAATATTACTTAATTTTTTTCTAAGTTTGTCATTTTTATGGTGAAACACATCACCAAGCAAATGTATCAGACAAAGATTGAAATAGATCGACATTGTCGGTCAAATACAGTTTATTTTTTGTTTATCTCATTCTAACTTAAGAGAAACTCCTAAAAGTGGCTGGTACTGTTATTTTTGCTCAAATTCTTATTATAAACGCCAAATTTAACAAAACAAAGAACAGTAGTTATTTTATATTGATGTTCGGATTCGGAGAACTTTACCTCATCATTCGTACTTCTCGACGTTTATGCTCAAGACAATTAAAAGATACCTATTTCTAGTAAAATATTTATATTTTTTTAATAGATAAAATCTATTTTGAATTTAAAGATTATGGGTTTTATTAAAATTTGTATTTTAGTACTTCAAAACTTTAGCACCTCCACCAAAAGTGAGAATTTCTGAAACGAAGGCGTCTTTTGGCGTTAATTATCATAGAAATGCTCCAGAAGATTTCCAGCTACCAACAGGCAAAATTACCTATTCGGTATGTTTGTTTTTCAGTTAGATATATACAAAATTATTTAAAAATTCGAAAATAAAATTACAGACAAACAAATCAATAATACAAGAACAATTTTCTATACCAATAGAACAAAAAGGTTATTGCAAAAATCTGGATACATATCTAACTAATAATAAATACGACTATAAAGTTTACAATAATAATTCTGATATATTGAAAGATAAAATTATAACATTTTACAATGTATAATGTTTATTTATTTCATCTATTTTCTAATATTTATTTATGTTGAAGTAATAAATTTTCTAGGCAAAAGAACTGTTACCTTGCATTTCTGGCAACCAAACTGCATTACGTAATCGCACATTCTCAAGAGCTCCAAAAAATCTGTATAAATTTAGGTAAACTTCAGCCGTACTAATAATAAATCTATGCATTTTTACAGGTTGATGAAATCAGAAACTAAAGACAAATTTAAACCGATTTCACCATACCCAACAGAGTTTTTCTGTTAAAATCTAATTGTTATTATTTTAACACCAATTGATGAAAATTAATAAAATAAAATAAATCGCATTCATCGTTTCCTTTCCCTGATTTATTTTTGTTAATAGCGGAATTTGTTGAATCTTAAAATAAATGTTGTAGATTGAATTGTTTATTTATAAAGATTCAATCGTAAAGGTTTATTTCGATCAATACACAGAATTATTGAATATTGTCGGGTGTCGGGTAGTGGACTTTTAATCATGTCTGTATTTTCTATGAATACGATAATTTTAATGAAAGTCTTGACGTGAATAACTGGAATTTATTATCATCAAAACATTTCATGATGTATTGAATTTAAAATAATAATAAAAAGTATGTACAAAAAAAATTCTGTTTGTAAACATTCCATGTTCGTTCTAGTTTATTTGTTCGTGTCATGATGAAAATTTTATTCAACAGTTTTTGTTAAATTTTCCAGTAAGATGAAAGGAAAATTCAAATGAATAAATCATAATTGCCTGGAAGTCAATTAAATGTTCAAATACCAGACTTTAAAATATATTGTTTTATTTTTTCTGCCTTTTATAGCTACCCTCTGATCTTAATTTTTTGCAATAGTACAAAAAGTGCGTCTTTGTTATTTAGTAAATCCGTTGCGACAGTGGCGTAGCTAGGTTGCGCCTTAATCATATTTTTTTATCTATAATAAGTAACTTAAGTTATAATCTTTATTTTCAGAAAGGTGTAAATCTACTATTATAAAGGATTAAATTTGGCAATCTCTGGAGACCGCAACTCACTCCCCTATAGATCCGACACTGATGTTCCAGCTTTTTTTTATTAACTTTGTCTTGGATTCTGGCTGCCCTGCAAGCATTTTTAGTTTATAATATTTGGGATACTATAGCTCTTTCAGTACTATCATACATTCCAACGTGGGGTAAGGGGGTACATAAAAGATGGATAACGATAACGTACTTGTTGGCG
The DNA here is from genome assembly GCA_037414755.1 of Lydus trimaculatus. Classification (NCBI taxonomy): domain Eukaryota; kingdom Metazoa; phylum Arthropoda; class Insecta; order Coleoptera; family Meloidae; genus Lydus; species Lydus trimaculatus. The sequence goes on along the minus strand of JAZBGY010000482.1, from coordinate 38,821 downwards.
CCAAAATGAAATGAGATGGGAATATGTATAGGTTCCACCTCATAAATGTATATGTCAAATGAAAACAGTATAGACGACTGTATTTAGCATTATTTATTTGATAAAATTTGTCTATTGTATTTGCCAGTAGGATACTGCAGAGTTTGATGGGAGCTTGTATAAACAATCCATATAAAGATTGATTACAAGGATCATAGAGTTTGATTCTGTGTTTTACAACATTGTTGTTTGCTTGTGCAACTTTTATCGTTCACATCTTGATAAATGATACTTGTAGTTGTCTTTATTCTATTTTTTTATCAGTATACATGATCAGTCAACAGTCTAATTTGAGGACTTGTTTATTTGCGACTAGTTCTAATCGTCATCATTAGTTTTTTTATTTATTATAGTTTGTTATTACGGGAAATCTCGAAAATCTTCATATCAGTTTTGGCAAAGAAAATGTTAATTTTACTAGGAACCATTTCCAGTTTTTTAGTTGGAAAAATAATTATAAAGTAAGTGGGTATGTAATGCTCCTGAATCTATTTTTTGTGCCTCTCTCTGACATTTCTATATAGTTTTCTAAATTTTTATGTCGTCCAGAAATTTTGTTGCTGGTCTAGGCTGGTAAAAATTAGGGATTTTTGTCATTTTTGTAGATGGAGTTGCTACCATAGTTTGTAATTTTGATAATTTTCTATGTCAGCAAAATACCATAATTTTTTAATCTTAATGTGGGTATAATTATTCGTCATATCGATTTATAAAATTAACATCTTCCAGTTAAGGAAACGAAGAGGCAAATTAATTAAATTTAATAACCGCTAAAGAGCTATATAGGCATGTTGACTTCAAATCTTTGTATGCTACCATTGCGTAGAAAATCCCTAATATAAAGTTTTTAAACAAATCATTTCAATTTATTTAGAAAAAGTGTTTGAAAGTTGGCAAAATTGTACTGGTACTCTCAAAACTGCAGTTTTTGGACTGGTAATACAAATTTCACTTCTAAGATAGATACTTATTTCTTAAGTTGAACGACCCTGAGTCTACCTACTTAATAATCCTGAGATCAAAACTGATTAATCGAGTTACTGACCCGTATCTGTACCCACAAAGCCACGTGTAACTCCGATTAAGAAACACAAAGAGCATGTAATTTGAACAAAGACTGGGTACAAGAAACAAAAGACTTTATTGATTATGCTTTCGGAATAGTCCAAAATACCAAAATTGTAAAGAATCGATTTTCTATGGCCATGGTTAATTTGTAGGATTTCTGGCCTCAATATGAATGGAAATGAAAGTTAATTGTGCATAATTACCAATTCCACCGTTTTGACTTATTTATTTATTTAATAAAAGACACAACAAACAATATTTTCGAAATCTATGGTTGAAGCTTTTGATTTCGAAATGATTCAAGCTGCCAAAATTGCAGAACTATGTTACAATAGCGTTTCGTCTTGTGATTTTTGGCTGGGTTTAGTTCATTTGGTGGCTTGAACTATAGAAAGCTGCCATCAAGGGCGTTTATAGTTTATTCTTAGAACAACAAGGATTCTAGCCATAATAATGCTAATAGAAAGCAACAATAAAGCGGAATGCATAAAGGAACAGGCAGTAAAACTCTTATTTTGATAATCAGTTTTTATTGCATCTTGGTTATTTTAATTGCCAAAGTAATTAAGGTAACAATAGATGCAAGATAAATGAGGATTGCTATAATAAAACACAAAAGATGCCGCAACTTTCTAAAAGATAACAGTCGTGCAAATGGCTGGAGTAAACAATTTTGGTGGCATTTTGTGAAAAACAAATTATTTACAATAACAATTTAGTATAATATGCAAACAGGATGTGTTTGTATTGCATAGAAGACAGATTATTTTGGATCTTATTGTTAAATTTCGTTATATTGAAAGGTCAAATCTATCGAATGCAAGTTTGA
>JAZBGY010000482.1:0-36772 GCA_037414755.1 Lydus trimaculatus | reverse complement strand
CACACCACTCATACCAGCCACCACCAATTCCCCAGCAAGATCGTTTTGTTTTTGTTTTGATCTGTAGTCTAAATTGTGGTGGGGCGGGTAATAAACAAATCCTCGCTATTTGATTGGTTAGTGAAATGCTGCTCGAGCCAAGGACGTTTGTATTAGCAGTTCCGCAACAGTTCTCTTATCGGACGGATTAGATTCAAAACAATAACTGTTTTTGTTTTTATTTTGTTAAAATCGAAAAATAATCAAACGAATTTTCTCTAATTGTAATATGATTTGTTCCAATGGAGTTAGGACGGAGGTAGGTGTACAATAATCCGTCGTCATGGTCAATCGTTGGTATCGTCGTCGTTGTCGTGCTGCCACACTCTCTACCGACAACGCGTTTGTTTGATGTAAATCAGCTGATTGTGGTAAACGTCAAAATTTTGTGCTCTATTTACAAAATTCAGATTTGTCAGGCGATAAAACGTGTTGTTATTTTTCTAATTTTTTCTAATTTAAATAAATCTATTGATTTTATATTAGACGCAATTTAGTAAAAATATAAAATTTAATTGAGTGTTATATGATCGTTTTGTTGAAACTGTTACGTGCCATACTACTCGTTGCAAACATGTCCGCCGTCTAATGACATTTGCGTCTTAATATCTCTATATCTATTTTGTTTAATAAATTAACGACATTAGTGATCTATACTGTAATCAATACAAATTTGAGAATGGCCGTGTGACCACCGGAAATACAGCGTCACGACGACGCTTCTTCCACAGGTCATTTCCATGTTATTCTTACAATTCTATTGTTACAATTTGTCAACAAATCTAGGTATGTAACAATAGGAAAAATGCATTATTTTGCAATTCACAAACATCGCCACCAAGTCATTAGCGTTGCAATTTTGAATTTTTGTTGTTTTTGTTGTGATTCAACCCTTGCGTTGTTGTTATTTTTTTTTTGGTCGGACGGCGCGACCTCCCCTCAAGCGGCCATTTCCGGTCGTTACCCCTTTTTCGTTACTCCCACCATCTTTTTTCTATCCTCAATCTTGTTCCTCTTATATTTGTTTTTTCCCTCCTCTTGCTATATTGTTGTTGTCGTCTTCTAATAGTCTTTCCACCTGTCCAAATTAACACACAAGTCATTGGCAAAAATTTTTCCGTTTTTTTCCAGTTTTCTTTGAATACTTTTGTTTTGCATGTTAGTCTTCCACACGCACCATCATCATCACACGTCATCAAGATGGAATTAATGATTTAAGTGCCAATATTTCTAATTTAGCCCGCCATTGGTGGCGAAGCAAAAACAAATCGACGAAAAGAACAAACAAAGAAACGAATCCACTAATGGCTGTTGATACAATGAAACAACAGGTTTGTTGCATGCTTAAACATAGCTAATAATTGTTTGATAGTTTTGCAAAAAAAAATAAAAGAAAAATTACGACTCACTTGTTACATTGAGAACAAAGGATTTTTCCAATGTTTTTCTTTGTTTTCGCATTATAATTTTTCATGAATAAAACAAAAAATTCGACCACAAATGTTCTTTTATTAATTTACATAAATTCATTTGTATTTCTAATTAATCTGTGATCTTTTAGTAAATTGTTGCTAATTTTGTAGACACGAGTTCAAAGCACTTTTGGCGCGTTTGTCGCATGCGTACCAACTGTTTTCCAGGTTGTTTACCCAAAAAAAGTCTTGAATCATCTCTTTTTGATAATTAAAGTCTATTTTTTTTTATTTTTTATTTATGTTTGATTATAAGGTTAACACGAGTTGATTTAATTAATTAAACGACCATATCAATTCAAATGTAAACAGGAAATTAAAGTCCGTACTATAATTAAATTTAATTTTATTGTTTTTAACCTACACAACACTAATTTTGACTTGTATTTGTAAATATTATTAGATTGTAGTAAAACAGTTACGCAAATACCACCTGTATATTTTGCTTTTAAAAATAAATGTTACTATTTTTAAACTATTAGCATACCGATTTCGGCCCATAACTCAAAATTGTATTTAAAAGTCTATTGCAATCCGACTATCAAGCATACTCAAGGAAGGATATAAGGGCTGCAAACCAGAGTCCCTTCAACGTAAGGGCCCTCTTTGTAGTCAAAAAAATAAATTGCACAAAATTTATTCGTATCTATATAAATCGTTGGTTTGCAATAGTGTTGCATCAAATACTATCAAAAATTTCTTCAATGTCTGTCGCCTAACAATTTTTCGTGAAAATGGTGAATGAGACTCTAACTAACCCAAAGTTGGGTTAATTTGGTGGGCTCTCAAATAGTGTTAGCCTAGTCCCCCTTAAGTTAATGGTCCACCCCTGAGTCATCTGTAAATCCAGTGTGGCAGTATCTTGCTTATTAAAATGATCATTGGATGTCGTGAAAATGGTATTTAATGAAGTGAAAAATTCCGCAAGTAATTTACTGACAGTAGAAATGTTTTGACCGACTCCATTTAGCGTAAAATGGGAACGCATTTTACTTTTATAGAAGGTAGTAAGATGAAGCAATACCCACAGGTGATTGCTATCGACGTTTTGAAGCTTTATAACGTCTGTTTTTATATTTGCCTTCAATAAGGCATGCAGTGAAGGTCCAGTATACCACCTTCCCTTCCTAAAACGCTACTTGAGGTAATTTTTATAAAGGAGCGTGCTGTAGATAAATGAGCATTATGTTCAAGAAGCTTAAGGCTACTTTACGTCATAGTCGACTTTAATTTGAGATTCAGAAACGGAAGATGAACCCAGCATGCTGTAACGTTAGATTTTACTTTTAGTGACTCATTGGATCTCATTTGAAAATAGGTTTGGTCTCGCATTATAAAAAACCGTCGGGTAGCCGAATTAAAATTAACGCCTAAAAGCTGACAGGGCCGTGCCTAATAACGATTGAGAGGAGGCCGACAAAAAATTCTTTTATATACCTGGGTTGTTTTCCTTATTCATTACATCTTGATGAGAGGTGCCTGTGCCGATGTGGGCGTCGGGTAGTAGTGCTATCCCATACACCTCTATTCCTACACCACAGGTTAAGAGAATTTTACGAGAATTCCGTGTTTCTATAGTTTAGGATTTAGGGTCATTACATTGGGCGAGTCTACTGGCTATTCATTGGATATAAACGCTGCGTGTGTATCACACTTAACTAGTAAAACTAGTCAACCAGCCGAGTAGAAGATTACACGGCGGATGGTACGAATAGCTAAATATAGTAACAGTGCCGCTAATTGCACTTACACTAGTTTAGCAAATAGCGGGCTTCTTATTACACACAGCGTTCTCAATAGCATCGAATACATTAACCGAGCGATAGCTACTAAACTCGAATGTAATTGACCCTCATTTTTCCTAACATAATTATCGAATTAAGGTCGTTTTCTTGTTTTTATTTTCTTTTGGAAAAAAAAGAATTTTTGTGGTCAATTTTTGATAAAACCTAGACTGAGATAAAATAATTTATAGACACCACAACTTTAACCTTTAAACGGGAACATGCTTTTATTTCTGTGATTATTTTGTAATCTTTTATGTTGTTCATTGGCCCAGCTATGATTTAAAATAATTCTGTTTTTGCTATACAGTTGACGAGGGTATTGACCGATGATGAAGCCCTCATTAACAAGAAACTCCCCAAGGAATTACTTTTACGAATATTCTCCTATTTAGACGTGGTCTCATTGTGTCGTTGTGCTCAAGTATCAAAAGCATGGAATATATTAGCATTAGATGGTTCCAATTGGCAACGGATCGATTTATTTGATTTTCAAAAAGATGTTGAGGTATTTTGTTTTGTTATTTTTTTAATTCTATTTGTTTTATTATTATTATTTATTGTTTTTTTTTAAATAAAAAATAATATAGGGTCCGATCATTGAAAATATATCACGACGATGTGGTGGTTTTTTGCGTCAGTTATCATTGCGTGGTTGTCAATCAATAGCTGATGGTTCAATGAAAACATTAGCACAATTATGTCCAAATGTTGAAGATTTAAATTTGAATGGTTGTAAACAATTAACAGATTCCTCTTGTCAGGCCTTTTCAAAATATTGTGCAAAATTACAAAAATTAAATTTGGATAGTTGTTCAGCAATTACTGATAATTCATTGAAGGCATTAAGTGATGGTTGTCCAAATTTAACACACATCAATATTAGTTGGTGTTGTAATATAACTGAGAATGGTGTTGAAGCTTTAGCTAGAGGTTGTCCAAGACTGAAGAGTTTCATTAGTAAAGGTTGCAAACAAATCACTTCTAGAGCTGTTATCTGTTTAGCTAGATTTTGTAATCAGTTGGAAGTTGTCAATTTGTTAGGATGTGGGGTAATTTATTCGATTTTACAATTCTAACGTTAATGTTTTTTATTTCTAATTAAAATTCATTTTCAGAATATAAGAGATGAAGCTGTACAAGTGTTAGCTGAAAAATGTCCAAATATACACCATTTATGTTTGTCCGGTTGTTCAGCAATAACCGATACTGCTATTATAGCATTAGCCCAAAAATGTCCACTATTATCACGATTAGAAGTTGCTAGTTGTTCACAACTTACTGATGCAGCATTTCAAGCTCTTGCTCGGGTATAATCTGACAATTATCAGCATATAATTAAAAATAATTATCGTTTTTTTTTTTGCTTCTATTTACAGAGTTGTCGGTATATTGAAAGAATGGATTTAGATGAATGTGTCCTAATAACTGATGCTACTTTAATCCATTTAGCTATGGGATGTCCTAGGATTGAATATTTAGTAAGTTGTTATTATTGTAATATTGATCTAGATTCGATTAATTTTTAATGAATTGTAGACATTATCCCATTGTGAATTAATTACTGATGAAGGTATTCGTCATTTATCAATGTCACCATGTGCAGCTGAGAATCTTACAGTTCTTGAATTAGACAATTGTCCATTAGTTACAGATGCATCATTAGAACATTTAATTTCATGCCATAATTTGCAACGAGTTGAATTATATGATTGCCAATTAATTACTAGAGTTGGAATTAGAAGATTAAGGGTAAAAAATAAATAAATAATGATATCATCATTAATAATAACATAATTTTATTATATTTTTATATATAGAATCATTTACCAAATATAAAAGTCCATGCTTATTTTGCACCGGTAACACCACCACCATCAGCTGGTGGTTCACGTCAAAGGTATTGCCGATGTTGTGTGATCCTATGAGAGAATGTCCCCATCGGCTCCAGTGATATGCCACCGTTATAATGCTATGTGTTCAGCACGCTTTTCAAGTGACACTACAATAATAAAAACAAAACAGTTGTCGGGGTGGGGGAAGAAATCAGTGTGGTACTTAACACGAAAAAAAAAAAATGAAGAAGAAAAAGATTACACCATATTTGTTTTTTGCTCAAAAAATGTTTGGATATTTTCAATATTTTAATCGCCTTTAGTGCGTTAGGTGACTATATTTGGGGCCATTATGGGGCGAAATTTCAACGTAATGATTTCTTTATTAGTTTTGAGAAGAAAAAAAAGATTACATATCTTATGATTTTTCAATTATTTGGATTGGTTGTTGAGTTATGATTATTATTATTATTATTATTATTTGTAAATTATTGGTTTTAGATTTTGTAATTGTAAATAAATTGAGGAAGGTGGGAGAGATTAATATTGCAAATATACTATTAAAAGTCGCATATATTATAATAATACGTGTAGCTCTATATAATATGAAAATTTATAAATTTTAAAAAGCATACAAAACTGATGGATTTTTTGATTGATTGTTTAACAACTGACCAACGACTGTGCGATTATGATTGTTGATTTGCAATTATTTTATTGTTATGCCTCAAATTGCCTGTGATACACACAACACTTACATAAACACATACGAAAAAACAAAAAAAACAAGAGTGTTTCGATCGATTATCAATTTAGTTTAATTTTGTTTTTTCCGAATTTACCGAAAATCGTGTTTGGAGAGATTTAATTTAAATTTTCTAATTTGAGTTAAGTTTGTTTGTATTTTAACCATCAGTTATAAAAACACACGGAATTGTTTAAAATATTTAAAGAAATTTATGATAATTTTCCTTGGAAATATTTATAAAAAAAGAAGTGTATCTTTTGTATTCAACTCTATTATATAAGTGTTATACATATAAACATATTATATATATATGTTGTGTTATACACAGAATTAGTATGTTTATCTCACTTATTATTATTATTATTATTATTATTATTGATTAACAATTAAGGATGATAATTGATATTGTAGGTTTTTATTATAGCCCTGGTGGCATTTAATTGTAGGTAAATATTTATTTTATAAAAGACTGAGCACGAGCTACTAGAAATTTTTATTAATTGTACATGTATGTGCATTTTTAATAAACACTTACGTATTAAGCGGACAATAAAATAACTGTCTTGAACGATCTTTTTTATCTTAATTGTTTCGTAATAATTTTGGATTTATATACAACAGGATTGCTGATTTTCACCACTTACAACCAGCACAATTTTATAAATTGCTGAAATTGCTCAGAAGCAGGTAAGTAACTTTTTGCAGTACGACAAATTTTAGAAAAGAACGAACGAACGAACTAAAGTTGCTTATGATAGCGTGTTACTACCGAAACTATAAATATAGTGGAGAGATCAGAAAAAGTTATAAACCCAAATAACAATGTCAAAGATAATATGTTCAGTTAAGATACAAAATATAACCCATTCGAAGCATCACTGGATGTGAGACAAGGTGAGGTGCTGGCGAGTCTCCTGTTTAACATAGCTCTGGAAAGAGCCACTGAGGTGGATAATAGTGGCATTATTTTCAATAAATCATTCAAATCCTAGCCCATGCTACAACTTTTAAGACTGTAGCAAATATGGCGTTACACATTCATAAATTTGTAAGTCACAAACAATAGAAGAGTGCAAGATGTTGGACAGAATATGAATATCGGTGATCATAACATAGAAGGAGTCAAAGAGTTTGTGTATCTGGGTACAACAATTAATGCCAAAAGTAATTACACACAAGAAATCAGATGACGTATCATGTTAGCAAATACATGCTACTTCCGACTGTTGAAGTACTTGCATAGTCGTAACTAGTGTTGTTTAAATGCCTAGGTATAGGTACGGTACTCTGTGCTAAATGTACCTAGGTATGGGTACAGGCACAGGAAAATAAATAATTAATAATAGTAATAATCATAATTATAACGAAATTATTACAATAAGTCCTTTCCATATAGCAAAGATGTGTGGGTAGGTATTATCTAGTAAATTCGCCACCAACGTTTAGACGCACTACACTGTTTTATTTGACCCTATCTTTTCTATCTATCTGAATATTTTTTAACCTACATAAATCATTCATTTTTGTCTAAAATTATCAAGAAAAATAAGGGAAAAGAGGACATAAAAAAATATTTTAAAAAGATAAACATTACCGTAGGAACCATTTGTTAGAAAGATATCACGAAACATACTAGTAGAAAATGTTGCTGGTGAAATTACCTGTCTGCTGATGAATATGTACCTTGTGTCTAAAACAAAAAAGTACCCTAGAAAAATTGGCTAGGTACAGGTATAGGTATCTATATCTATTTTGATCTAGTTATTGCGCTTAGGTTTTTTTATCGAGGCACCACATTACCACACTGACCGTTATCTATCAAGAACTACAAAAGTCAGGCTTTATAAAACACTAGTCATACCTATATTCTATCCAATGGCTCAGAAGCTTGGTTCTTAACAAAGGCAGATGAATCACTTCTGTTGACTTTCGGGAGAAAAGTTTTACCAAAAACTCATATATGGGGTCATCTGCGAGGAAGTATAAGGAGACGTAGGTATAATTGCGAAATCACTTGTAAATAAGCAGGTAACAAGTAGATCGTAACTACTGCTAAGTTTTAAAAATTGGCAGATTAAGATGGGCAGGCCATGCCAGAAGCACATATATACAAGAACTAGATGAAGGCTGAGAATGCGTTGAAAGCACAGCATGACGGAGGACGCATGTAAGTTGGGTGTGATAAATTGGATGATGTCGGCCACAAACAAGGGCTAATGACGAACGAAGCTGGAGAAAGTCGAGGTCCTCCTGTAAAGTCTACATCATAAATTTTTCCTAATATTTCTCTTTTTGGTATTTTTTTTTGGTCAATTTGAGATGCATCGTGTTTGTTTAAACCAGCATTCATTTATGTTCAATGGGCCTTAAAATATTGTATAAAAATAAATATATAACCACTTTTTAAAATGTCTTCAATAATGCAAAATTTGGTTTTTTTCCTCTAAAATCTCAGTTTTATAAAATAATAATAAAAAAACATTAAACTGTAAAAATGCAGCTTTATTCAATTGTAAACGAAATATTAACAACAGTTAAAACATACAAATAATCGTACAGATTATTTTCTAAATAGTTGACCAAGAGGGTAGCAATGCGCAATTTAAAATAGGCACTTTTCTACATTTATTTACATGATTCTGAAATAAGGGACTATTTGAGAAGTACCATCAGGTGAATAAACAGGTGTATTAAAAGAACTCTGATTTCCGATCTATATAAAAATAATAATAATAATAATAAACAATTATTATTATTATTATTTGGAAAATTTTATCGATACTCTTTTAAAAAAATATTTTAAAATAAATTATTATATTTTTATCATTAACATCAATATATCGAAAGCTTCTCTCATTCGTTATTATTATTGGCATTATAATATAATCTCTTCGTTCTGAATTTGTTAATAACAATATAATCATAATAATAATAATAACATAGATAAGAATTAATAATAAGAGCATGAGCACTTTCGGTAAAAATAACAGAGTCGTACAGAACTGCAGTATTATTATTATTATTTTTTTCATCTTTGTCGTTAAATTCTAATTGTTAAGTGTATAACAACTACGTCACTTTACAACTAAAAACATATTATTATTATTATTTTTTTTGTTTGTTTCAATATATAATTCTCTACAATTGTTGTAACAAAGCAATAATATTTTTAATATTTAAATAATCTTTTTCTTCAGTCTAGGCTAGGATTTCATCATGGCAAGAATTCGTGAAACCTATTATTTAAACATAAATTATATTGATATAATTGATATTTTTATTTAATTACTTTTTCCCTTTTACAAACTACTTATAAATAGTTACTATGAATGTTGCATCGTGAACTATTATTTATTCATTTATTAATTATTCAACAACAACAAAATTTTAACAAGTATAGAATTCATTTAATTAACAAAGAGAGAGAGAGAGATGAGAAACTAAAAATTAGGAAGAAAATACATAACTCACTGATGCAACACAACTAAATTAACACATATGCTTATTTGATATTCAGTCAACTACTTCATTTAAAAAATCACACTGTACAATATTTAAAAAAAAAAAACAAACAAACAAACAAACATCACTCTAATAATAAATGGCTCATTGTTAGAGAAAAAATCGATTGACTAAAAATAACCGAAAGAAATTGTCTTGGAAATGCATGATTTTTGTTTTGATTTACATTTTAAATACAAATCCGGATGGAAATTTAATTGAATTGTTGTACCATTTTTTTTGGTCTTAATGAATTTAAAACGCTGCAAGCACACAGTAGCTGATTATTTTAAGGTTTCTTTTCGCCATTATTCAAGAAATTAAAATCACGAATTTCGAACAGAAAAAAAAAGATCTTTTCTCCTAATGATACATACATCCATATTGTAAGATCACAGCTAACAGTGTAGAGTCTCCTTCATTGTAATTTATGAAAAATTTTTAATTCAAATAGTTCCACACGAACGACCGATAGTTCATCAGATCATCAAAATATTTATCTTTTGTAAAATACCAGGAATGATTAAGAATTTCTACCATTAATGTTGAAAAATAGTTCAGATTTTTCAGTTGTTCATGTGGTAAATCTTTTTTTTTTTTTGAAATATTAATATCTAAAGTGGTCCTGCAAACTCGTAGTCCTTATTTAAATGTTTCGTTCTTTTAAGAGTTATTTAGGCCTCAGTTTCACTTTTCATTTCGCTCTAATGTCTGCAGGAATTCTATGTCTTAGCAAAACAAATGATTCTCCCTGTCTAGTGACGGCATAATTTTTTAGATCGATCATGATAGATCAAATCGTTCAGTTTAATTGAAAAAGATGTGTTGTTAGAAAAGTGTTAAGATTACATGAATAGGTGGAATGCCGCCGTTTGTAGAGCACCGTCCGTGTGTTGGGCGGTGTTGATTTTTTTTTCTTCTAATTGTTAAATTAATTTGTTGAGCACCTAAAATAGTTAAAGCTAAAACTTAATATAGTTATCTAATATTGCACAATTCTAGCGTTATGTATTTGAATAGTGTCCGTTTGCACAATATTTTCTTTTCATTTTTATCGTATTGCTTAAAAATACAAGACACAGCAGCAAAAAGCGGCATCATCGTCGTCTCGTAACATTATTGTAATTTCTTATTTATTTATTTATTTATTTATTTACTTTGTTGCTTCATTTGATTGATATTTCATCACGCACCAGCACTCTTAATTGTCCCAGAAATAAATATTTTGTAGAAAAAATCTATTGGCGTTCATCTGTGCGAATTGCTAGTGCCGCCGTTGCTACAGTCAACACCGGCAATTGACACAGCTGTCCGGCCAACGCCGAGCACTAGTGCGTGGAGTGGCGTCATTGGAACGCCGACTCCTTATGGAATGTATCAGATTTATGGAACGATGGTCGTCCACTACTATGATCACCACCACCTCCTCCTCCACCTCTTGTTAATGGCATATCTTGTGAGGCGAAATTATTCTCAGATTTCGGTCGTGGTAATGTTAATTTTTGTAATGTACGTCCTAATTCTTGTAAGCTACGATCACTCGAATGTAATCGTGCTACTGATTCATCAGACATATTAACATGATCAGCTTCAGCGGCTAATGCATTCACAACAGCATTGATTGTTTTACTTTCACTACCCAAATCTTCTTCACGGTGTGCTAACAAATTTGGATTTTTACCGATCTTGTTTAACCTGTGAATAGCATAAGGAATCGGTGAAAATAACAATTCGTTTCTCTCAAAAGTTAAATAAAGGAAATCATAAAGGATTGCAAATAAATTCAAGAAGCAAAGTTAAAATTAAACAGAATTGAGCTAAGTAGTGTTAATGCTGCTGTAACATCCAAAACAATGGAATTTCTTTGAATAATCTTGGATGGTACATAACAACTTAGACACAAAGTGTTTGATTGTGTTTTATTGAATGTCTCGAGCATCGCTCCTTTATTGTTTGTATTGTGTATTTATATTGTTGTGTTTATGTGTGTGTGCGCTCGTTTATGTCATACTTTAAAATATTTCAGTAAACCAATCCATTTTCATGTACTTTATCATGGCGTACATTGTTTTTGTATGTAAATTTGTGCGGTGCCCGGCGCCTCCACCATTTGTTAATCGCTAATACACCCACAACTGTTTACATTTTAATATTGAAACAAAATATTGACAAAATACATAGAAATTGTTTATTTATAGCCAAAATATGATAGAACCAAAAATGTAGAATTCTCTCAGGATCATATCATATCCGGTATGTGATTTCGATGTAAACATTTCGAACAAAACACAAATCTCAACAATTATAATCAAGGAAACAGTGGAGAAACATTATTAGTAACACGAAATAATGTTATTTTAAAGTATGACAAATGTTGTTTTGTGTGCCAAACGAAAAATTCTACTGTTGAAAGATAAAGTGATAGAAATACACCGAAATGGGATAAACACCACAGCCAATCACCAATGTATATATATTTTTTTTTGTATAGAGATAAATTATAGGGTTTTACTGATATAAGACACAGAATTTAAGGAGATTGACTTGGATTTTTATGGATATGAGAAACAACAGTAGCAGCAACACACGCCAAAGAAGCGATGATAACGGACAATAATTCAATAAAACCTCTTCGGTTTTCTTATACCAACCAACGCACTGACCTCTCCGCGGCGACACTCTCCATTGTACGTCGCATTAATGGATACTGATCTAGAACGGCATTGAAATGATCAACTGATAATGAGAACAGATTGCAATAAGTTTCAGCTCGAACTGAGGCGACACGACGTGCATTCGTCAATAAACAAATTTCACCAAAATATGATCCATCACTTAAACTAGTTGCGACTTCTCCATTCGCCATAACAATATCTACGATGCCCTCTTGGATAAAATACATTTTGGAACCGATTGTTCCCTCTTTTATGATAATATCACCTAAAATCAATTATAATAATAGGAATACTAGTAATTTTAGTTAACCGAGTAGTTTGCCTACCAGGTTGGAAGACTTCATATTTCAGTTTTGTAACAACATCTGACACGAAATTAGAGTCGGCATTGGCAAAGAATGGCACTGAAGCAACTAACGATCTGCAGTTATAATTGATGACATCTTCGCGTAATTTCTCGGAAAGTTCACCCAAGATGCATTCTTCGTCGAAAAATTTGCCTTGATAACGATGCTCGAAATATTCAGTGATGCGTTGTCGCATCTCTCTTGGTAATTTCCGGTATGCCATGTATTCTTCTACTTGCTTTACCTATTTAGTGTAGATGGCGTAAAAGGGACAAAAAAATTGATTAATACGGCACTGGCTGCAGCCTTGTGTTTTTATTGAAACAATAATGGAAATGGAATTTGACTGAACCCCTTTGAGAAAGACCTATAAACGTAATATTATTGATTGTGAAATTTAACTTAAAAAATTAGAAATGAGAAAAGTTGAAAAGGGAAATTGTGCTCTTTCTGATAGAAGAACAGTGGTGAAGGGCTCAAACCATGAAATTCCAATTCATTACTGTGTCATAAAAACACATGCTAATTGAAAAAAACACATTGTAAGAATACTGAAGAAGATCTCTCATGCATGAAGATAAATGATTCTACGAAAATATTGTAAAATAAATTCCTATTCCATTAAATTCACAAACGAAGACTGATTTTGTTAGTTCTGTTAAGAACAAAACCGCAGCCAACCGGAATCTTAGGATTACCTTTTCACGATATTGTCGTCGTGATGAATCCAAACTTTGTATAAGATTTGTAGCATGGCCGAGAAATAGAGCATAACATGTGGCACCTGATATCATAGATAGCATGGTTAACCACATGTCAGTCAATGACTGGGGTGGAAAACGGCCGTAACCGATGCACAGCATATGCGACATTGCTTTAAACAATGCCCATGAATATTGTTCTAACCAAAATGCTTCCTATAACGAAAACAAGTTTACTTTTGTTTTCTAGTTTATTTGATGTGCTTTCCTTACTTGCAATTCGTTGATAGCCACCCAGGAATTAGGTGGGAAACCTTGTAGCATTGGTACAAGGAACTGAAGACATCCAGACCAATGTCCAATTAGTAGCATCATACATATTAAATTGAATATCCTCATGAATACACTGGCCATGTTTAAAAACTGTAAACAATTTATAATTTAAATAAATATTTTCCATTAAATTCAGTTCTAATTAAAATTGTGAATTGGTGTATTAATGTTTAAAACAAGTCATTTGTTTCAAACAACAACTACAATAATTAACTTCAATTTCAAAACTGCATAATACTGCCAACGAAAAATAACTAGAATCAACAAAACTTGTATCTCATATAAAACAAAAATTGGAAAAAGCATTACTCTTCTTTTGCGAGTCTAGGGAGCTGATTTATTTGAGGAAAAAAATCATCAGCGCTTCAAGCCATTTCAAAGCAGTGCTTATTGATAGAAATCAACACAAGCAAGTTTAAAATCGAAGCTTGTTGATTTTCTTTTTGGAATTATGGTGAGCTATATAATTATTTCTATGTACCCAGCACCTCAAAAATTAAAACAATTATTTGAACCAGATTGTTTTCAATTTTATGAAAGTATTCAGTGGACTAATTAAAGAAAATAGAG
The DNA here is from genome assembly GCA_037414755.1 of Lydus trimaculatus. NCBI lineage: Eukaryota > Metazoa > Arthropoda > Insecta > Coleoptera > Meloidae > Lydus > Lydus trimaculatus. Next base: position 22,767 of record JAZBGY010000482.1, on the reverse strand, counting down.
GAAGCAAAGCGTTATTTGTTAGCAAACAGTACTTACCTGGTGACAACTTAATAAAATAAAGAGTTACATGCATTCTAAATCACCACCTCTTCTATTTTTCTTGTCGTTTTTTTTTCGCTATGTAAGGGTGGTAGGTTTGAGATGCTGTAGAAAAATTCTAGCTTGTGTAGGAAGCATGCAAAGAAGCTTAAAGCTACATTTTCTACAATTGCTAGTTGTAAACCAATTATCATTAATTAATCATAATTAAAGTTTCTCTTTCAAAAAAAAATATTCAATTTTTCTTTGATTTCCATAGAGTTAAAAGAGCTGGTTAGAGTAGCCGTAGGAAGCAGAGGCGCCGCGGGTCGGTCATGCGCATTAAAATTAAAATAATAATAATAGAGAATTGATGCCAACAAGCAAGCCCAAAAGCGGGTTACCTTAAAGATGAGATTGGATTTGGTGTAATTAGACTTGTTGAGGTCCGAACTGAGGCGCCCCCTTCGTTCTGTTCGCTTTTTTTGAAGATTCTGCAAGATCTAGAAAAAGCGAAGAACACAAGGTAGTAGAGAAAAGCGTAGCATACTAGATTCCAGAAGAACGATTCCAAAAACAGAACAAAAAAAATTGTATAGAAAAGATAGAACAAATAACAAGAAATGGTTAGTTTTTTTTTAATTGTTTGCTTTTTTTTGTTAATTTGCAGAAGTAAAGGAACGTAAAATGATTATAAAAAAAAAGTAACAATGGATAGAAAGTGCTTTGTGCGAAGCTAACACGGAAAGAGCGTGCATGCTACATAGAACACGATCATCGGTCCATATTCAAATCACAGTAACTAAATAAACAAAAACAGAAACAACTAAATAGAATACGTATGATACATCATGTATATAGATGAAGAAGGATGTGATTTGACAAGACAAAAATGCAGGTTCAAAGAGGTGGTGGAACACATCTTAGCCACAGTTACAGTAAGATAATCGCAAAGTCGAAGAAACAAAAGGCGATGCTCTTACTATAAATAATATGGTCTCAATTATCGACCCATGCTGCCCTCTAGGCTCGCAACAGTTACACTGGATTACAGTGTACAAGTAATATGACACTGCAGTGTGTACTAGCCTTTACCAAACGAACTTTTTGTATTGGCATTGCTTACATAAAAGGCAGCTCCAAGTGTGTCTTAAAAGTTTGTTTTACGAGATTTTAAGGATTATTTATGAGAAAGTAGATAATGAAAGAATAGGCATAAGCATTAAACTGTATTCTAGTTGTGTTCGTTTTTGTTGTAAAACAAAGACTTTCTTTCATAGATGGATTCAACAAGTTTCACTGTTTTTGTCTTTCATTTGCAGAAAATTGGCCTCAAAAATATGCTGATTATGCGATAATCGATAACAATAGTAACCTAACAACATTATCTTTTGTTATTAGTGTAGATACGATTAATTACAAGCTTAATTTGTTTTAGCCGGTATTGGCCTGCATTTTCGCATCATTGATTAAACGAATTATGTGATAATTAATGGGAAAATATGTATATTTCAATAATTCTATAAATGAATTAATGATAACATGCAACTATTATAAACAAATTAAAATTTCCATGCTCATCATTAATTTATTTTCCATTTTTTATTTTTAAATTTTCAATATCACTTTAATATGAAACAGTTCCTAGATAGTTCATATTTCTTATTTCACGTAATTAATTAGCTTATTCATAATTTGTTATTAATTGCTATTTTAAAGAAGATGAAAAGTTGAAATTGCGTGTTAAAAGAAGCAGAGGGAAAGAATAAAAGAAATCACGTGAAATTTACAATTTGCAAGGAACTGTAGAAAATTAAAAGAATACAAAATGAAAATAATTTATTAACTGTATATTTGTATGTTTTATAAATAGCCAGTGCAATTCTGAGCTCATTTTTATTTCTGAACATTACCAACATAGTTACCTACTTATTGACTGATAATCTATCTTCAAAAAAGATTACATAACTTTTTTGGAACTTTTCTACTAGTTCCGGAGAATGTTTATGAAAGATCAATCAATCATCTTTGCAGTTTCTCAAAGCAATTATTATTAGAGAATATTTGACCCACATAATGGTCAGAAAACATTCTTCATAGATGATGGTTGGTAGCGTTTGAAGACTGAACGGAGTACAGAATGCACTGACTAAATTGTAATGTGTGATGGACCATAACTTATAGTATACCTACCAAGTGTTTAAAGAAAGCGTCAATAGAGAGTATGCAAACTATTAAATGTTAACGTTACACTTAACGTTTTATATTCTATTAGTAGTGTTAACGTTATCATTGTCGGTTATGCTGCATATACTCTCTATTATTTCTAGTTAATTCTAACATAAAACATAAAATAACTTACTGAGAGAGCGTACTGTTGTGTTTCAATGATAATATTTTATTGATTATGGCTACCAAATATAGGGCTTTAATAACGTGCTTGCTATTACCGTACAAGTAACTCTCTATTTTATGCATTTGATGTCAATTTTAAGGGATTAGATGGAAATCAATGATGGGATATGATATGTAAATGCACCATTCACCTTACGATAACTATCTAAATAAAAAATAATAAAAAACAATAATAATAATAAAAAGAAGAAAAAAGGAACAGCGCGCTAAACATTAACATTCCCAAAATAATCAACTTAAACCATCACCACTGATCTAAAATTCTATTTTTCAATAGAAAAAATCATTGGTGCAGGTTTATTGTTTTGATGTTAACAAAAATAATAATAATAAAACGGATAGACAGGCAGACAGACAGTTAAACAGACAGACAGATAGAGAGAGTATTGAAGCACCTCGGTTGTCCTGTCTCTAGGTGGAGGGATTGGGGTACCATCAGGACCGTACTCTGCCTGTCGTCCAGGCGGGTGCTGGTACATAGGAATCTGCGCAGCCCAAATACTTCTATTTTGATAATTCGTTATTTAACTTTTGTTTTTTTTTCTTTTAAATGTTTGAAAAAAGGCAGCCAATAAGCGAATTTGTCGCACAACTATCAAATTATTTTTACTTCAGCGTCTAGGCTGATTTAAAACTGCTCATTTGAATTGCAGAAAAGTAAATTGATGTTGGGCGACATTCTTCCTTTATGAACTAAGTATCTTTTCATTAAAATTTTGATGTTGTTTATTTCTGTGTTTTTATGTTAATTTTGTGTACTGGGTTTGACAAAAAAATAAAAGCCAAAAAAGTTCTAATTTAGTTATACGAAGAATAAGAATAAAAAAATAGAAGGAAGGTAGAAGTTTTCTTTTTAAATATTTCGTTTATTATTTGAATATTATCGAACATCAAGTCTACCAAACGATTTCGACTTCTTTTCTGAATAGAAATTGCAATTTGTGTACTGTCAATAGTTTGTATAGAATCGTTCGAGTTTTCGAAGGACTCCAGGCGACACTATATTGTTGTATTTCAACTTTATATTTTGTTAAGATATTCCGCTTTTATGCCTCAAGCAGCGAATTTACAAATTACGATAAAACGTTAACTAAAAAAATACAATCGGATAGATATAAATCGAACTTGGTAGACTTGTTTGTCCGTCTTATCACATAAAAACGTTGGTTTTTCTTTTGATCGATTTAAACTTGAATTTTTAAGCTGAAAAGTGCAAGACTTGAACAATGATAAGGTGCTGTCAAAATAGCAAACAGCTTCATTCCAAAGCGCGTCTGAGCTTATTGCGAAAGCCCAAAAGCTCACAATTTCTGCCTTTGCCTTTCCTAATCTCTCACTGTTTCACAATTGTTACAAAAAAATTTTTGTTTTGGCCAATTATGACAGAGGTCATTAGCGAAAACTTCAATTGATTTGATAATTTCCATTGAAGTCTCTACCCAGACCTCCACAGGATTAAATTCAGTTGGAATTACAATAATTTGGTAATTACGAATAAATTTCAAAAACAAGGTGAGATAACTGTTCACAATGCGTGAAAGCTTTAGCATTTCGTTATAGCGGATTTTATATATTTTTTTTTTTTGGAAAAGTATTTTGATTTATTTGAAATTAAATTAAATTATAAATTAAAAATTGATATGCAACTTACATAAACTTCTTCCCATTGACTGACATATCTGACTAAACGGGATAATCGTAACAAACGGACCAGTGATAGTAATTTAGCGAGTCGGAGGATACGTAATGCCCGACCCGCATGTAGGATCTGGAAACTGTCACCATAATCCTGGAACAGAATTTTTAAAAGTTTCTGGTAATTCGCCAACGATCTACTAACAACCAAACCGATCTACATGGGAAATATAACATTAACACACATGCTCTAATTGATTACCTTTACACCTTTTAACAGTCACACCGACTACAAACAAAGTACAGAAAGAACGATTAACGAGCTAACGTTGGTCAAATTAGGTTCCCATAACCATTACGAGCATGATACAGACACAACTCCAATTAGTAGTGTTGCACTTGAATTCAGTTCAACGTTAAAATAAAGTCTGGATTTGTTGAAGCCGATTTCAAGTGTATGACGGACAATCCATCCTAAACATTTATAAAATCGAACTCCACTTACTTGGTTAAATATGAGAAAAATATAATCTAAAGGTATGGACGAAATAAGGTCGAGGAAGAACCACGTCCTCAGATAGTGTTTGGCGATCAGTTTCGGGTCCAATATAACTTGCTCGGCGTTATCTTGTTGCATGATCCCTATAATTACAAAATAAAAACAAAAAATGTTAATTAAATTGTTATTTAATTCAATTTTGATGACATACCTGTTCTAAAATTGACTACAATGTCGATTAGAAATATTGTATCGGACAGGCAATTGAAGGCAATCCATCTGGTGCTTAAATCATCATTGAAAAAACTTATTGCCACTGGTAGGATGATTAAATTGGCGACTAATAACAATAGCATACATAAATCCCAATAAAAACTGGAACAACAATAAGAAGAATTCGTTAATAAAACTTTCTAGTGAAAATCATTGTTACATTGGTAACTAAAAGGGAGAAAAAAACTGGAAATAGAATAGGATTTATGGAAAGTTGGATAGTAATAGGATTATTGAAATCACAAACGGGACAACAGTTTTACATGAGAATTGAAAAGTTTTTAAATTGGAGAACTTTCTATTACTATAGGATAGAGCTTGTATGTTACAAATGTTCTTATCGTCATCTTCATTAATATGTCTAAAGATTTGTTCGATGGAGCTACTGGTCAATTGTACCAAAGTTTGTTTACAACCTAATTTATCTTGGTTCTTGTTAGGATTAATCAATCAAGTTACTAAGTAACTGTATATTGATGTTTATGAAAGTCTAAAAGGATATACGAGAATATCAGAATCGAAATTAGTGCCGGTGTATTCTACAACAAACCCCCATATTCATTGTTCCGAGTGTTAAACAGGGAAAGTTAAATTTTTAAAATTTATGAGATCGTGTCTCGCACTAGAGTAGATTAACATGCAAACACATAGATGGAATTTTCAATTTTACGTGAAATTTCTCCCAAAAGCATACTTTAAATCGTCGAGAAGTAGTGCAAAGTTTTATACAGAATATTGACTTAAAACTTAAATATCCACCAAATACGGAATGTGGAGAGGAGATTGTTTCTTTTCTGGTTTTAATTTTTTATTTCCCCAAGTGAATTTTAATATTCAAGACCTAAAGTGTGCTACAACGAACGACCGTCCAAAAAAAATTAAGTATAGTCTAATATTTTATTGAAGTGAAGGATCGGTGGTTGATACCTTCCTGGGTTTCTGTGAAAAACACGCCCCTAAAAGTTTGTTTTTTATTTGTCAATAGCGTTAGCAAAAAGTTGAAGTCAACAATAAAACATGACGGTGTACAGTTGAGTATTAAAATCGATCCAAGTTTGATTGCCAACTAGGGGTGGAAGAGGAGCGTCAATATGTTTGCTAAGCGAATTTGATGGTTAGTAGATAATTGAATGTCCAGGTAAGAAAACGATGATTTTCATGAAGCTAACAATTAGACAATCAAAGGTCTCTTCCTCAATGATCTTGTCGAAGAAGAAAGTCCCAATGTTGAACTAATCATAATGATGATTCAACTATTTTTATTTAAAACTTTCCATTCTAACAGGCAAGTCATTTTTGGAAATATTTTGACTTGTCATTGATAATAACAGTCTTTCACAATTGATATTTCCAAATATGTGTTTTCAAAACATAAATTCATGTTATCTAACGTTTATTATAGGAGACATTAGGTTCATGCCTAAACATATGTTATAATTTGTTGATACAATGTAGCTTATCTTATTTGTGTTATTAAAAATAGACATTGGTTAATTATCGGATTGTCGAAATAATTACAAATATTTGATGTAAAAATCACCTGTAATTGATTTTTTTTATTATTTACTTTATAAATTGCCACCATAACGGTCTCAAATATTACTGATAAGCCTATAAATTAATCAGTAGATTGTTTAAATTCATAGATTTTACCAATTAAACGACTTATCATCAAGCTGTGGTGAATGATATATATTTAAGAGCAACAGGCGAGAGTAGTCAATCGATTTTCGGCAGTCAACTCCCCAACATTATAATCAAACAACAATGGTGTACGACATCAGAGGTAAAATTGTTTTAATTACTGGCGGTGCTGCCGGAATTGGTTTAACTTACGTTAAAGAACTCCTCCGTCATGGTGCTCAGGTATATACAGAACAATTTTTTTTAGATTAATACAAACAAAAAATGGTTGTAGGCCGTAACAATTGCTGATATTGATCAGAAGAATGGTGAGCTTGCGGTTAGTGAGATTACAAAAGAATTTGGTAACAACAGGGTGAATTTCATCAAAACTGATGTAACAAAAGCCGACCAACTTGAAGGTAAACTATAAAAGATTGTTTTAGAATTGAAAGTTTTGGGCGTTCATTCATTAACAAAATGCAAACTGCATTTTCATTTGTAAGATTTTATGTGGTGCCTGGCCAGACCTGCGGATATCGTGACGAATCTTCGTCTTATTATGAGACGATAAACGTTAATGCGGCTAGTGACTGTCGTCTATTGATACAAATCTTTGAACTGCAGGATAGTTATTGCCAGAGAGTTGTTGGTTTTCCAACACATTAAACGGAACTGGCGCCCTAAAAGTTCGGCAATCCGGCCATATTTACAATGTTCATGTCAATTTTGTCTTTGTTTGATTAAATAATCGCTGTTTATCATTTTCATTTTGTGGTTTGTAGACGAATATTCGTTTTAATAGCACGATAAACGCCAAAGTTGGGCGAAGGTTGGTGCGATAAAAACACAGGAACCTTCGGGCCTCAGGTCAGGCCGTGGCAGTAGATGATAGTCAATTATATTCGAATAGAAATTTTTAAACTAAATCTTATTTGAGATTAAAAAAAAAAATAGTAGAAACTGTAAGGTTTGAATTCGTGTTTTACAGCCGCTTTCAAATCCGCCTTGAATACATGGAAAGGTCTCGACATTGTTATCAACAATGCTGGTATAATGAATGACGCTAAATGGGAACTACAAATTGCTATCAATTGTGTAAGTTATATTCATTGTTGTTTATCTAACATTCAATATCTCATCTTAGTCTTTCATTTTTTGAATCGTCATTAATCAAAATTGTTATTATAACAGAATCACGTTGTACGGGGTAGTTTACTAGCGATCAAATATATTGGTAAAAATAATGGTGGAAAAGGTGGTATTGTTGTTAATGTTGCTTCAATTTTGGGCTTACAAGAATTAGCCGGTTGTCCGATTTATGTAGGAACGAAACATTTTGTAGTCGGTTTGGATCGTTCCTTTGGAACACCATTCTTCTATAATTTGACTGGAATTAAATTTTTAACAATGTGTCCAGGTGTCACAGATACACCGTTAATTTCAGAAGCTGGACATTTTGCATTACCCAATATGGGTAATCTTGATCAAGAACTAGTCGACGGTCTTGGATCATTACCAAAACAAAAGTATAACTTTATTGTAATTGTGAATTTATTTGTAAATTATTCGATTTATTTTAGTCCTGAGAATGTAGCCAAAGGTTTGATTACAATGGTTACACAAGGAGAGAATGGTAGTGTTTGGGTATCGGAAGGTGGTCAACCGATTTATGAAGTCAACATTCCTGAAAGGCAGACATTACGTAAACAATAAAATAATTTTTCTTTATACAAAAGAATTATGTCAAATAAACGTTATTTTCTGTACAATTTCATATTTATTTTCAATTGAAATTCAACTGTTTTAATAAATATTTTGAAAGTTTCAAAATTGGAAGTTTGAACTTTGGCAAAATGTTTAATATGAATTTTTTATTAAAATACTATACGTCGTTTGTCAATTTTTAATGAATTTATGTTTGTATTATTTGCTTATTTGTATATTCCGGTAGAATATTTGAACAACACTTTCGTTATGTAAACGTTTTTGTTTGGAAGATAAGCAGGGTTGTGTACACGTATAATCATATTTACGTATAATTTTCCAGTCTGAGTAGTTGATAAATATATACAAAATAAACGGTAAAAGATTAATGTATGTTCAAAGATTTAAATAATTCGTAAATTACTATTATTAGAATTTAAAATTTTTATTATTCGTTTTATGGCTACTTTGGCAATATAAAAAGTCATCAAAATCTTTTCTATTCTATAAACCATTGAATTCATATTAAACAATGTAAAATAATGATTTGAAAATATTTTTATTTCCATTTAAGATTCAAAAAAATACAATACAAGTCTACAACATTGTTTGTTTAAATATGAGCGTTTCATTTCCAGCAAAACCCAGTAAATATAGTTAAAATGTTGTCGAACGACTAGAAATCTGTGTATTTTGTGAAGTAATTTGCATATTAAAGATGATAAAACCACTTAACAAACAATTTCTATTCGAATGTAAGTTGCATTTTTACGTTACCATAATCGTTTTCGATATTACTTGCATATTACACAAAAGAATAACGGTTTTCAGATATTAATTAGATTTCTTATTTATTTAATATGTGAAAAAACTATTGAATATAGGAATGTTGAAGACAATGTTTTGCATCGACCATGCATCGTTAATAAAACAATTTAAAATGTAAAGAGAAGAAATAGTCAAAAAAAACACCAATATCAGAAAGACTCTTGTCAATACACCCTTATATCGTTTACGCAAAAGTTGTGAGGATAAACCATCCTACTTTCTTTTGTAATATAATTAGAACGTTTGTCTTCACTGTAGGTATATTATCGTTAGTTGATAGCAAAACGGAAAATTACTAAGCATTAGTTCAGCTTACACAATTAAGAGCTTTTTTTTGATATTTAATACCTATTGGTTTTTTAAATTTGTTATTAAAAAATCTAATACAGTAGATTTAAACGGGCATCAGATTAACCGCCTTCATTGTTTCAGCTGATGATTCTCTTCTAACTGGATGGTAGCCGATATCAAATCGGAAATCCGGTTAATCCTAACCGGACGTCTGATGTTCCAATTAAACGGTAATTTCATTAACCGACCAAGGGTGTGGGGGCGTTACACTGTTAGAATAATCATTGAGAAATAACGAATGGTAACACAAAAAACATTGCTGGAAAATTGGTTAATTAAAAGGGAATATTTATGTAAATTGGATGAATTATATCCAAAACAGAAATAATAGCAAAAAAAATTGGCTGAAAGGTTTTTTGGGATTCTGGTAATGTTTATAAAATGATGTGTGTATATATGAATGTATAACAGAGGTGCTACTCATGTCAGCATTAAATTTCTTGTTTTTATTCGATCTTGCTGGATGTGAATTTGAATATTTAAATTTGACTCTATAAAGAAATGCTAATTCTCACTCTATATTGTGTGTATAGTGGATTAAATTTGGCTTCCCTTTAATACTGTTCTATGTACCAATATTTTTGTTCTTTTATCACTGGACAATTGATAAGAGTTTTACTTCTATATTTGCCGTTACTAAACGTAAGTAGTTTTTAAACTAGATGTTACTACTTATAAGTATACTTAAGTATACTTAATTTTGTTACAAGTTTTTCCACCAAAATTGCACAATGTTTCAATAGTCAAAATATATGAGAAATTTTGTAAAGTAAAAAAGTCAAATTTTTAAATAAAAATTTAAGTGTTGAGTGCGTCTGTCTGCGATGAATGCCAGGGGTACCTAATACAATAATAACATAAATCACCTTTTTATTGTCTTCTTTCATTTATCTGTTTTTACAAAGCTTAATATATTTTAAAACTTTCACTGAATGCGAACGATTATCTTGTAGGTACGTCTTTTCTGTGATCTAAAAAAATATTTTATATGACTTTTCTGAAGTAAAGAGATAAAAATTTATTCTCATGTAGAATTATGACAGAAGTTTAACAAAAGCTTTTCATAGAATTTATGCATAAATTACACAACTTGTCGCTTTATAGTAATTAAAATTGTTTACGTGATACTTTGTGGTTAGAAAACATACTTATCTACACATTTTTTTTTTAATATGCAACCACTCTTCACACTTCCGTGGCTTCCATAAAAATATTAGAATAAATTAATTACTGGCATTATTTTTAGAATAATACAGCGATTTTATCGTCGGTCTGTTCTAACTTGGACGGCTTAGCTTTATCACAAATACGTATGCGTACAGCTGTTTGAATGAGCATTAAAATTTAAAATAAGAAAATGGGGGTCTTCCACTAATGGATTTTTTGAATCCATCTTTATTTCTTTTGTTGATCAAGTATAATTAACGTAAATTCTTCATTCCAGTGGCGTATTTACAATTTATTGTTGGGGGGGGGGTCTGGTACAATGAAATCATCAATATTTGATAATTTTATAATGATAATGTATTGTCTTAAAAAAAAACTTGGAAATTATAAACAATAACAATGTAAAAAAATTAGAGTTCTTGTAGTCAACATTTCATCTTTTAACTTTTAAAAAAGACATTGGAACCCTTGAAGCAAAGTATTGCGTTTAGCGCCGCCACTTTTATAAGTGATATGAATAACTACCCAGTATTTTATAGTTTTAGAAAGAAATAGTCAGAGACGGACTTAAAGTACTTTGCGTTAGTGGCAGATTATAAATTAGCGCCTTCATGCTGCGAGCTTGTTTTTTATATCTAGTATATACGAGTAGCTGACAATTTTTTGCGCCCCTTAAGTATGTGCGCCCATGTCGGACACCACATCCACCACGGAAAAAAGCAATACTATATACAAGCAAAAAGACATTATTAATGATTCATTGTTAGCTTTAGGAAGGGTACAGATCCTTTGGACTTTCCCTAAATACGCCACTGCCTCATTTCAACAATTGGTAACTTTAATGAATTCGTTTTTTGATAGAAATAAGCATTATTATACTGGATTACCTTGTAAAAGGCAGCGAACAGTAGGCAGTGGTAGTGATAACTGAAATGCCATAAAAATGTTTCATTTGTAGCTGAAATGTGTTTTGTCTTTTGCACAATAACAACATGTGATAGTTGCTGCTAGAACAAGGTGATATAAAAAGTTTTTACGACTCAACTATAGTAACAAAAGTTAATCAACATTGACCAAATCGTAAAACATTGCTATAGTCTTTTAATAATTTGATTTAACGTACACAATCTCCATATAAATTGATTTGGATAACTGTGTGTTTCAGGCAAAAAAATTCAGTTAAAATAAATCTGGAACACGTCCGTCCGTCCATCCTATTCAAAATAATTAGATTGTCATTCCCATCGTCACTAATTAACTTAAACTGTTATGTTTGAAATTTCACCCGTAGTGGATTTGACATCTTTCCGATTGGTCATAAATTCACTCACCAGGAGATAATTATGACAATAATTGGTCATTATTGTGTTAACAGAATAAATTTGTGATTATAGGATTTATTCTTGAAAGGCAAAAAAAAAATATGTTGTCTATCTATCAGAATTTATCATTTCTTTCCACAGTTTCGTATTCTTTTTACTATCCGCCTTTTGAACTATCTGTTCCCTTTATGTTGTAGTAATTTCGTACAAGTGTGGAGAATTTCCTTCCGGTTGACGTATTCAATTTAATAGATCAAAAACGTCAAATTTCCGGAGGTATTTGTGAATTGGGGAATTCATCAGGGATGCTGTTATAATGTTATATATTATATGATTTCTACTACGTGTCTTTCTTATTTTATCTAGGTATCTTATAGTCTTGTATTGTTGATTTACTACAACAACAAAACGAGAACGTGGTTGATTTTCTAGCTTTTATTCTATATTTTATTGTTGGTTACGTCTACAATAGATGTTAGTGGTTTTCTAGTGTGCTGTCACAGGGAGTTTTGTTGAAATTGTAAGAATTAAATGAGAAAATCATAAAATTTTCCACTATATGTATCTAGTCGTGTAAAGGATTATTGTGCATTATTTTGGATTTTGGATTACAGTTACAACTATTGTGCATTTTTGAATGATGTTGTCAGTTCCGATCTGATGTAATATGCATTGCAACAGAATATTGTGTGTGCCATTATTACAATGTTTATTTTTTAATACACAGCATTCTGTTTTGATACGCTTATTTGTGGAGAAATGCAGATTAGCGAAAAACACGATATTTAATTTTATGCAAAATTTTTATGTTGTGTATCATAATAATTAGTGTTTGAATTGGATAAGCGATTTTACTGAATAACAATGGTTCATTTAAATTCTGTTCGATTTCTAACGATGATATCGTACGTGACCGCTGAAAATCGAATGAAGAATACTGAATAACCTTCAAAATATAGGAAGGAAAAATCGGCCTCGTGTCTAGTTTAACGAATTGTAAAAAATGTGACAAACACTCTAGTATGGTTATCATAGAATAACTTTGAAGAGACGAACAGGTTGTAAGATAATTTTAACCAAAACTTCAACACAAGAAAACGATCATTTTCACTGATTGGAGGAGAATTTGTAATAGGAATAAGTTTTTTTTTTCATTTTGGTTATAGTTAGATGTAATAGAAACAAGAAATAATAATATATAGGGCCGGCTTTTCTGCCCTAATCCCTGAGGAGTTTTGTTTTGTATATGGTAGAGTGACAATTCGTTACTTCTGAGTGAGTCATTGACGGTTTGAAGAAGAGTGAAGACATCTTCGTCAAAAGTTAAACAAACTATTCAGAAGCTTATCTGTTTGGTAGTCTGTCTTGACATTGAACAGTTGCAAAGTTCCTTCGGATATGTGTATATGGTAGTTTTGTGGCTTATAGTTGAAGGAAGAAGGATGTATCTCTATTGGGAATAATAAATGTTATCCTGTCTTGATTCTAATCCAACTTGCTATTTATTCCAACTAAATTATAGGTAGATCTTGCATAATTTATCATGAATTTATATAGAATAACAGACATTTAGATACGTATTTTACAAATATTATTTCCATTAAAATCAACTGAATATTTTTAAATAACAGTATTGTATTTGATAAAAATTGGTATAAAAGTAAAAGAAAACAAAAGTTGAAGTAAACCGAAATGGGATTTGAGAAACTCGGTCGTTGGAAATCCAGGTAGATTTCCTAGAAATGTGAAAATCGATCCTACATTAGATGAAATCTCATTAGACGTGTTTCAGGAACGGATCAGTTCCAACATATTAAATCAAACTATTTTAGAATCTACATGTCGTTGATTTATGTCAATTGTTCCTCCGATCAATCAAAATTAAAGAAAAAAGCGCAACTGTTTCTATACAGCAACATTAACGATACACCGTTGAGCGGACACGCAGTATACTTCTATTTACCAAATTAAAACTAGATAGTTTTGAAATTTTTCTAAAAAATTGAAAAAAATATAACTTTTGATAATCCAGAACAGATATTTGTTAGTGAAAATATTTAGAAACATTACAATAAAGACAAATTAACCTTAAAGACCCTCCTCTTATTAATGTCAACTATTTGTAGTCAAATGGCTGCACTCGTGATTCAAAACGTATACATGTATGAACAAAGAAACACTCCCAGATAAATTTGCACTCAATGTTTTGCTTGTTTTTTTTTTTTGTTCTGCTACTGTAACAATAAATGAATGGGCAGTTTTTACATGCATATTATGCATTTTTCAATTGTTAATAATCGAACATACCGTTGTCATCAATTTTCAAAGTATTCATTAATAAAGCAAGGAAATCGTTGAGTGATAACAATAATTAATAATTTCATTTGAGCAGTCAGTAGTTGAATTATTGATTTCATGTTTCTTTTTTTGTATCGTTTATTGTGCATCCAATTCGACTTGACCGACTTCATTACTTGATTACAATACAGCCACTGCTTTTAGTAATGGACTGATGGTTGTATAAGCCGATCTTAGATAATACTGATTTAATCTGGTTGATGTTGTATTAAAGTCAAGGCGAGCGAATGAGATTTGATTCACTATAAGTGGCGATATATAAATTTTATTAAACAAATAAAAATGAGGAATTATGAATGTTGATTTCTAGATTATAAATGTTATGTTTTTTTTTGCAATATGCAGGTCGTTAGATAAATTATAATCTAGTGAATTTCTTATTGATTTTCGTGAGAATTCCACCTTATAGTAAATGTAGAACAATAATCCTAATGAACTACATCTTGACGACTTTCTAAAGGCGCTCAAAGTGAGATTTTTAATAAAATCATCTTTGTAAAAATGAATTTTTAATCAACAAGAAATTGAATAAATCATTCTGACGTGGATTATATAAATCGCAATTAAATTACCAGTTTAATTTATACAAAACAATTTATTTGTTTATCAATCATTTTTTCTACGTAATGAAATAATAATAATTAATAACATAAATATTAGATTTCTAATAAAGGCAATTGATTGATTAATATAAAAGATAAGGGAGTACGACTTTATCTTTCGTAATATTATGGAAAATAAATTTGTCTAGACTGTCATAATCCAAATTAAAGTGAAGATAAGTAGACTCTTCTGAGGTTTAATTGGGGACACGCTGGATCGGCAAGTAGAAGTTCCAAGTTTAAGTCCCGGTAGTTTAATTGGACTTTTTCAGACTGCTATGAAGCAGTACTTCATTGTTTTTTAAGTTAATTTAAAAAAAAACAGCCGATTCTTTTATATTTGAGCAACCTTCTGATGGATCAACGAAAATTCATTATAATCAAGTTAATGTGTATTTGTTAGATTTTTTCTACCTTGAATCGATCAGGTTCTGATACAGGTAGCTACTTTGTATTCACCTTCTATAAAATTTTCGTTTCATTTGATGTTGGATTAAAAAAGCTTTCCTGCTTCTCTCACACCACTATTTTTCTTTTCAAGTGCATCATACAAGGCCACGTTCAAGCTTTTAAATGGTAAACTACCCTAAATAAACACGATTCATTGTTATAAATGTGATGTTAGTGTAGTTAAAGGGTAATGTATTTAAGGGTGGTAATTTGAAACTTTAAACACAACATTACAATGAAATTTGAAAGTAATGGAAATTTATTTATTATAATTTTTCCGGCATACACCCGCATCCATTTTTGATTAAGTTTTCTGTATTATAACCTTAATAATGTAGATATCCGTTTATAAAGACAATTGTGATAATTGTTAATAATTAATAATTTGTTGTAGACAGCATAAAGAAACACCGAATATTGTTAGAAAGGAAGTGAATTTTTGTATCAGTCAAGGTCGTTACAAAACTACAATCAAAAAATTTAATGATAAATTGCATAAATCGTTCAGTGTGGGTGTTTTACATTACAATGACAATAATAATAATAATAACGACATACATCACTAACATAACTGAATGCATTTTTTTACTTCTTTTGTTCGTGTTATTATCGTGATCGAGCAACTATGTAGGGAATATTAGAATTCGCATGTTTAGATTTTGTGTTTAATTGTCGGGTGATAATTAATAATTTGTTAAAAAGAACATAGTAGACGACTGGTAATTTTTGTTTAAACAGCCCTAATATTAAAAAACAATTATCTACCCACTATTTGACAACGAAAGGTCAAACATAATGACATTGAACTGCAATTATAATTGAGAATTGAGTGGAAAAAAGGAGAAAAGATTGTGCAAAATTGACAACGAGGAAATAAAACATTAACAACAAAAAAAAAAAATAGAACTAGAAAATGATAGCCGCCACTAATCTTTTATGAAATAATCGAATTAAGTGTTGAACCATAAAGTTGAATCCTATAGGAGTTTATGAAGATAAAAGTCTAATCGTTCGGTTTCTTTTGTTGCTCTGAATTGTTATAATAAAATCGATAAATTTAATTAAGACAAGAGCTTGACTCGTGGAAAAACCTCCATGTAGAAGGTTAAATATTTCTAAAAATAATGGGGATTACATATATCAAAACACCATTTCGTGACCGTTACGAATAACATCACGCTTTTCCTGTATCAAAACAAGAAAAATATTGCATGATACGCGGGTTATTTCATAGTTTAAACTATCATTTTCACAGTTTTAATCGATCATAACAAAATGAAAGTTGCAATTTTCTTTAAAGACAATTCGGTCAAAGTCAAGGATAAGTTACAATAACGTCACGATAATTCCATCTGTTCAACAATAATTAAAAATTATTGTTAATAGTTACAATAGGCAAATTAGAACATTCATATATTCAAATATGATCTTGTGAATTTTTGTGCGAAAGCCTCCTCTATTAATCCGAACAAATATCTCGTGTAATACGATCCTGTTTGATCTTTGAAACATGAATTCTTAGCAATTAAATTAAACATGCATCGACCAATATTGTACATATGTTCCCTTGGGATTATTTGCCATCCACTTTCGTATAACTGAAATTTGATTTATTCACTAGATGAACATGGTTTGTTTAATTCTGTTGTTGGTTTGTTGTTTTCTTTTTAATTTTTGCCCAACATATCCTGACCGAGTTTTATCCGATTCATTTTGAGCTCGTTGATTAAACAACGAATTGTTTCACGAGTAGGTCATTGTCGTAATAATAGGGTTCCGTGTTGAACGTTAATTGGAAAAACTCAGTTGGTATTGTTTTTGAAACCAGAAAAAGAGAGGAAACAGCGCTAACCTTTGACATTTTCAATGTCTTCACCAAATCAATCCTATATATGTCGATCCTTGAAAAGAAACATGGGAAACGATTCAATTAGCCAAGAAATACGTCCCATAGATAACGTCAAAGATCAAATTTCACGTTTTCCTCGATTGTATAGTAATCCAATTTTGACTTGCCCAATTTCGTTTGCAAACTGAGACATTGAGCTAAAGACAATGTAAAACGCACATAGAAGAAACAATCATCTAATTCCGCTACCAAACGATCAAACAATTTTGTTCGATTATATGAAATATGGTGGTGATCAATCGTTAAATCAAACTACGATATTGGAAGCTGGCAATTAGTCTGTTCAAACCAACAGTCTCACTTTACTTTGCTTCCTATAACTTTTACGTTCATAGACGTAAAATTGAGTTAGTCAAGTCAAGTTTGGCTTATTATAATCGACTAGTTTTCAGTGTGCGAAGTTATTTGGGAAGGAACCGATTTAAAAAACTAAATCAATTATAATTAGGTAGTTACATCGCGTTTAACAAAATCTAAAAATAACGTTTATGTGGGCAATTTATAAAACGCAATCGACTTTTATCGTTCCAGTAGGACTATGTTTTCCAACCCCTTGCGCCACATATATTTTTTTCCAGATTACTAACAAGATAGACCTAAAAGAATGTGAGATTTCCATTTAACAACACTGTTTGTAAGAATAAGCAATTTTAATTTTATGTTAAATTGATGTCAGATTTTCAGCAAATGTATATTATAGTTGGCTGCAAGAGAAGAAGAACTAAGAAGAGCCAGTTTTTTCAAAACCTTGTTATTGTTACGTAATAATCATTAATTGTTTATTCTAAAGCTCACTGGTGGATCTACGGACAGATGCTGGAAACGGTCTGCAAGTCGGGGGTTCTACATTACGACAAAAAATATGTTTCGTAGTAAACTTCATCATTATCCGTAATTTGTTTAATTTTTGAAAATTATTATCGATTTCTCCCCTTACATGTAAGAGCCATTTCGTTGCAGAAAAATACTTAGAAATTGTTCTTTGAATGAAAGGCCTAATGATCCACTTTTCCTTGTGTAAATTTTGTGTGGAGCTTATGTGCAAGCAACTTTAGGCTACTTTGAAGCAAGCTCGACTCAACTCAAGAATTAGGGAAGACAAACCGGGCCTAAGATTCATTTCTGGTTTTCCTCAGAAATAAAGCAATTTAATAACGAAACAGAAATACTGTTAACCTTCTTGTAACACGGTGTCATCAGAGAGCCGTCCGTATTATGTCAAAATCGTGTTTCCAAAGTACTGAGACAGTGCGTAATTGAATCGTTTAGATGCGGTCTTAAAAGTTTATAACGCTACAAACCCTATAAAGTTTGTTAAATCCGCCAATGCAAAAGCTTTAACTAGAGCTTCACCGACAAACAATATTATGATTTAATAATTCCAAAACTGTCATATCTTTATCGATTGTCTATAAATTTATTACACGATACGTATCTATTTGCACACAAACCTATAAAACTGTCTAAAGGTCAACATGAGAGTAATGATTTTTTTATTTAAATTCTGAGTATAGAATGACACATTATGATTTCAAATGATGTTTTGCGAATTCATCAAGTGTATAGATTTCTAAACCAACTGGTTCACCTTAAAACAAGAAAAAAAAAGAAGAAAGGAACATTTGAGTGTTTTCACAAAAAATTCTTAAAAATTACATGACGTCTGGTCTTGTATAACAATAAAACGTCACAGACATTGATTGAAACGTATACCTCATCTATCTTAACTTGGTAGGCTTGATTTTGAACTAGTCAACACTATCTATCTTGCTTGTTTTCGTTGTCTAGATATAGAGTCACGTTGAGCAAGTTAAAATCGACTGACAGTAAGACTGGCATTTACGGTGTATCGTATTGACAAAATTAATGTAGGAGCGTTGGTATTTTTTTTATATAAAATCTAAATCTCGATTAATAGCAATAAATAATTATACAAATAATAGAATGTTTATGAAAATTCCAATAATAAATATCCATTGTTTTAGAACGAAGTAATAAAATTTGATTATTTCGAAAACAACTGTTTTAATCAGTGTAAATATTAATGAATAAATTCATTGAATTTCAGGGAAAAAATTAATTTTCTTCTTGTTATCATCATCATCATCATCAACAACAACAAACAAAATAATTGTTTAAAAATATTCAACACAATAACATATTGTAGATTGTAATGGTATTATTAATATTTGCATTATTGAAATGTTAAAGAGATGTATTTGTATGGCCATTATATAATGAAACGAAAACCATTAATAAATCACAAATGAAATTTGTTATTATTTTGTCACAATAAACAATAATGATAATAGTGATAACAACAATAATACAGCACAGGTACCTATTTTAAAGAGAGAAATATGAGAAATTAAAATTAATGATGGGTATTTGTTGTTATTGCCTAGGGTAATCCATTTTCATTATGCTTTTTAAATGAACTTTCACAATTTCATTTGAAAACAATAATAATAATAATGATAATAATAATGGAAATTTTTGCTGATCTTTGAAAATAACAATACATTCTAATAATGCTCAGTAATTAATCAATCACTTTCCAGTTTCTTGTAATAAGGAATGGTTGTTAATTTTGTTGATACGATAAATTGATTCGGACAACAAATTGTTGTAAATCTTACGAGAATACAAGCTTTTCCTTAATTGCGAAGACTACAAAAAAAAATAAATAAAATAGAAACGACATCAATGATGGGTCAAGAATGCAACCTCCATCGACTTTCCTTATATTTCTTGTTGGTATTATTATTATTATTATTATTTAAATTGAATGTGATAATGAAATTGGTGAAATTAATCACAATGTTTACATCAATTAATTCACCAATAATGGTTCAAGGTTGTTGATGGATGGAGAATTCTTTGAGAATGCAATTCGCCTGAAGCCCCCAAGAATGCTGTTCTTTAGGGGTTAAACCGGTTGTTATCTAATAATAAGAAAGATGAACCTATACGTAGATAGTTTAGATTCTTTTAGGAGGTAACGATGTAGAAGCGTCTTTTTTTCTTTTATTTCAGTTTATAAAGGGCAAACGCAATTTTTAATGTTTACTTTATACTTGGAAACTGGGTAATTAGGTCTAACTTTGATTTGTTTACAATTAGTTAAAACTTTGGCACAGTATTAGTGAAGTTGTTTAAAGTCAATTATTAGTGGGGGTGTCTGTCATCGACAGTTGATTAATTAAACATAGGGGCAATCTGGTAAATGCTACAATTATGTTTGTGTTTGAAACAAGTACTTACCGAAAACTAGAGCATGGATGTATGACCCAATGTCCGGAGGCTTTCTGTCGTATCCTTTCTTTCATTAATGCTTTCTTCGATCCAAACAATTTCATCGCCAATTTATTATCAGTTGGTTGAAATAGGGCTTGCAATTGGTTCTTGATAAAACTTTGTTTACCAGCCTCAGCTGAACCGAGCGGTGTTGGGCCCGGTTCTTCTTTCGGTGTACCATATAGCGAGACATCGTCAACGCCAAAATGTACTTTACCACTACCCTTATAATTCATATCGTTTGGTAAATAGTCTGTGATGAGTAATGTTTCGTCATCTAGTGCTGTCACCAAAGAATCGGTGCACGTGTTTGTGTTTTCGATACTGATCTTGATTGAGTCATCCTTGGCCAAGCGGCGCGGCGGCGGTGAACGGATCTCTTCTTCGGACTGAGCCGCGGCCACCCGGCCGTTCGCTAGCCGTAAACTGGGCACGCGCCGAGCTCCACCGCGTCTTTCTCCGCCGTCCCCGCCACCATCTCTGGAAAAACGAAACACACCGAGAAAACGATTAAATTATACACACGTGCTACTGGAAGTCGTGGTGGTGGCGATGGTATAGTAGTAGTAGCAGTAGTGGTGTACCTAAACACCACCCTCGAAGAATCTAAACTGGTATATGTACGTGTAAAAATAAGCACTACACTGTGTGTGTTTGTGTCTACAAATGATGCTCATTCACAATTATTCATCAACGACTACATTGTTGGATTAGGACAAATAAAATTGCCAATTGTACTCATTGTTATCACTATTGTATGGGAATTACATTAAATTAAAGGGGCATTGAGAAATATTTTAAAACAATACGGATAAATTATTATTGATGTCAATGAGACATTTCCTCAAAACAGATAACACCTCACACATTAAATTTCTTCAAAAACTCTATGTACAAAACTATCTAACCATAAGTTCAAATTTAACGCCTTATTGACAACTAATTAAATTTATCTCCCGAATAATTAGTCCGTCGAAATAATTACTTTGTCGCAATCTAACTAAAAACAACAAACTTTATCAATTTCCTATTTTAAATAAATAGTTTTGTTGTTTATCAACTTTTTCTAATCATTTCAACCAATTCCTTGAAATATTTATCAAACATAAATAACAATATTTTCTATAATTTTAAAATTTGAAATTTTCCGAAAAATTCCCATAATGTGCCTCTTTAGCTGGCCAACCAACCTTGACAAGTCAGAAAAAAAGAATATTTTTTTGATTAAATTGATTCAAATCACTGAATGGTCCTCTAACAGACGTTGATTCAGATAATTATTAACAAATTATATTGTCAATGTTAATAATAGTTTGTGTGTATGTGTGTGTATTTAAAATACCAAATCCCATTTTGAAAAATTTCTGTAATTTTTAAATTTTTAAAAGAAGAAAACAACAACGATTATATGAATAATTATAACAATAATTCAGTCATGTGAGCCATTAAGTTTATGGTGTGTCGTTGACATTTAACATGAAATGATCTAGTTAAATTAAAGAAATCGTAAACAAATTGTTTAAAATGAATGTTTATCTATTAGCTGGTAAATTCTAGATTAAATTTTTAAATCAGGTGTGCCTATATTAATATCATATTTATTCACTTTTTAATTGCTCATTTGAAAAACGTTGTTGTCAGTTGTATTTACAAAAAAATTGGCACAAAATTATAAAAAAAAAACAACAGAACATGACTTTCACTACACAGTGTCTGTTTTTAAGGCAATTAAAGTACCGCCTGAAAAGTCGTACTTATGAATCTATCATGAGAATACGGCTTTACTTTGCTGGAAGGCACGTAGGCCCGATACTTATCCTAAACCTCGATTTGAGGTCGACCTTATTTCAAATCAGCCTTGAATATAAGACTTGTTTAGAGAGAGTTCAAGTGTGTTTAAGGAATTCAGGATGATTTAAGATACAGTCGACTACAAATTGAGATTTAAGTAAGGTAGATGAACCGCATTTCAATCCTAACAGCTTATATTGTTTTAAAGTTAAGTCGTTCACTTTCAAGTCGACAAAGAATAACTTTGCTCATATGATGACTACAATCCTGACCGTATTGCTATATTTTGTAACAGTTGAGCTGTATCTTTATACTTCAGAATTAGAAAGATATTCTCTTTTTAATCAAAAAATATCGATTGATTTGCGCGGTTTTTCTATATTATACGTTCTTTTCTGCACCGATCTACAGAAAGTTTACTAAACTTGGCAGCGTTGCTTAACATTTATTCGTTTCTTGTATAGTTGCCGTCACGAAATAGTGAAAAATGACTTATAAGCCAAATTATTTTATGATAGGGAT
>JAZBGY010000481.1:0-58681 GCA_037414755.1 Lydus trimaculatus | reverse complement strand
ATATAGAGGAACTTTTAGATTTCCTTCCACAGTCGTAAATTATTTGTATCCAGTTTAATTTCATGGGAATAGCATCGTATTAACTGGGTTTTGTCAAGAATGACAGAATTAGCTACATAGGTTCTATCATCATTCAAATATTCACTACATTACTATACAGGTTGAAACAGTTGATCTAGCTACATAAGAGAACCTACAAGAATCCGGATAGTCGGCTAGCCTTCGTCTGACAATGAGTTGAAAAGAGATGGCTGGTGGAATCTTTGTAAAACTACCCACTTTCAAGACTGTCCTATGTTGCTAGATGGAATGTCTCAACCTGTATGTGTAACTATCTATCTATTCCAGAAAAGAAATTTAATTCCGTATCCGGTAATATATCAAAAAAATATTAAACGAAATCAATAGTTGTTTGTTTACTACACAGACACACAAAAAGAAAAACGGAAAATTCTATTTTCTCTTGTGATTTACAACCAGTTTTGCTGATTTTTATCATTTATTATCATCTTATTCCTTTATCTTGTTCTTATTAAAGTCCCTATTCTGATTCAGGTTTGTTGTCGTCATTTGACACAGATTCACTAGAATAGATTGTTATTTTGTTTTCTTTAGTTTACAATCTTTGTTGTTGTTGTTGTTATATTTTTGTAGCTTTCTCAAGAGTTAACAATGCAATCTTGCACCTTGTTACTATTGTTGTCATCCGCCTTGTTGTTGTTGTTAGTATTGTCTCAAAACAAATATGAATACATCTTCAACATTGTTTTAGATTTTTGAATAAACTTGTGAAATTTACTGAAATCGTACAGTATTTGGATGCAATTTTTAATCAATACAGAACAGTGAATTGGTAAACACTTTAGAATTTTTTTGCTAAATTGAATTTCACTTTTATTCCACTTTTTAACCACCAATTGAATATTAAACATGATGAAATTATCATATTTTATCGAAAATAATATTAAAAAAAAATAAATGCGATTATATAGAGATCCTGGTTGGTAATAGAACGATAGAAATTATGAACATTTCACTGAACACATTGGTTTAGGGTTAGAGAGTCGGCCACAATGTGAAATAATCACAGAACCCGGCTTAGATAAACATACAATGAATGAATATGCCGGCTTTGTTTTGTATTTATATCATGTGTATAGAGAATAGCCGTCTCTGCCGCCTCTACTACCACCATCACCACCACCACCACTACCACAACCAAATTGAATTTCATTATTCATTTTAATATTGACGTCTATTATTTTATAAAAGACAATACCGATTTTCAACAACAAAAAAGACAACAACACATTGTATTCGCTTGATAAGGAAATTAAATTAATATTTCCCGTCGGTTGCACATCTTTTGTTTCAATATACTATTAGAAACACTACAATCAATAAAAAATCCGATTTTTAATCCAGGGAATGAGTCTGAAGATGATAGTTTAGAACAAGTTGATGATGATAGAAGTGGAAGTGATGGAGAAACTACAACACCAACTACCATCCAACAAATACCAAAGAAACAATTGAAGAAAAAACAGAATCATCCACAGAAGTCTGGTAAAAAATCAAGTTTCACACGAATTCCAGATGTAAAATTGATGGAACTACTCATCACCATTGTTAATTTGGGTAAAATTTCCTTAAAAACAAATTTATTTAAATCTTTTAACTAATCTGTTTTGTTCCGATAGAAATGAGTGAAGCTTTGCAATGGTTGAAAGAGAGTTTAGAAGATGCTGTTGAAGATTTTGTAAATGATGAAAATAATGATGATGGAATACCTTTAGTACCGATAATGGATTATGCTGTTGATGCTATGGAAAATACGAATTTCCATAGATTATTGAAAGCATTTGGAATTTGTGAACCTCATGATGAACAGGTAAATCATTAATGATTCAATTGTTTTAAGGAAATTCACATATCCCGCCATCTATCGACAATATTTCAAATAACTTACAAAACATTCTGAAGGATTCTATTTGAATTTACAGGAGACTTATTGGAGAATTTCAGGAAACATTCCTGTTGATACTTTGAAACAATATTGCGATCTATTACAACGTGCAATTAATAATGAATTGATAATGCCAGAGAATGAACAACGTAATCAACAAACTACTAGTGATGATGAAGATGATATTGATGTTTTTGATAAGTTGAGGAATTTTATTAAATCATCCGATATTGTTGAGAATCGAGATGGTAGTAGTAAAGAGGAGAAAATTAATGAAATTGAAGATGAGGAAATTGTTGTAAATCGAGCAAACGTTTCAAGAATCATTGATAGTGATGATAATGATGATGATATCGAAATGAAACGGAAGAAATCGTCATCAGATAATGATATGCCGAAAGCTAAACGTACACGAGTTATCGAAAGTGATGATGATGATGAAGATTAAATATTTTTTTTGTATGTGTGTAGGCAGAAAATAAATGATTTTTACCTGAAATCTGTAATTAAATTTATTTGAAAAACGCCTTCTAAACAGATCACAATCATATTTTAGATGGATTTTAATTGAAATTCATCGATTAATCATTAAATTTGTCGGTCTGTAATTAACGGCAATTAAAATTTGCCTCGATCGTATCTTGTTTTTATTGTAAATTGTGGAAGAATTCGATTCGAAACATCGGGGTGCAACTTAAAATCGAATAAATACGTAAAATTCAATTGACATTCATTGATAAACTAATTATGTCTGTTTTCTTCAACCTATAATTAACGGTAGGTAATTAAAAATTGCCAATCAATTCGTAAAATTATGGGAAAATGCAATATGACACTATTATTCTTCATCAAAATGCAATCAATTCGATTTAACGATTTGTTGATTCTAATCGAATTCCATCAGTTTGAAAAACACCGTCTTCAGGATGAAATCTCACCTGAAAATTGTTGTATTTATTTTAAGAAATATCGGTCTATTGCCCGATAATTTCAAATATAAACCGTACATTTATTATCAATTTGTTATAATTTTCTATTTGATTTACATCCTACCACAAGTGATTAATTTATTTTTGATTTCTAACGATTTAGAAACTTTAGCTGCTTCAATCTTTATTGGGATGTCAGATGTTAATGCTTTTATTAAAATGTGTTTTTTCATCAAGAATTTACCAATAGTGAAAATAATTATGGATAAATTAGATGATGATTTGTATCAACCAAAAAATGAACAACAGAATTCTACGATGATGGAATTGTTTAAACCATGGTCGATTATGTTGAAAACTTTGATAATTTTTACACATTGTGTTATGTTATCATGGGTGATATTTCCTTTGATGGATGGGCAATTACCATTTCTAATTTGGTATCCATTTGATCAATACAAATCACCATATTACCAATTGGCTTATATTCATCAAATGTTGGGTGTTTATTATCTTGCATTAGTTAATATCAGTACTGATTTTTTTATCACAGCTATTATGATTTATATTGCATGTGAATGTGAATTTTTGTGTGATAATTTGAGGAATATTCACAATTACACTAAGGAACGTTTAGAAAAACAGGGTATCACATTAGATTTGAATGATAACAATGAATTACAAGAAGATATGATCAGTGGTGAATATAACAATACTTTGAAAATATTTGTTCAACACCATCGTGGAATTTTAAAATTAGCAAATAATGCAAATACGTTTCTCAATTTTACTGTATTTTTCCAATTCGGCACCAGTATTTTAACGATTTGTATGACAACATTCCAATTATCGATTGTAAGAATTATTTAAAAAGAAATTTGTTTTAAATTAAATAAATCATATGTACATAGGTTGAACCATTATCTGGAGATTTTTGCAGTTTAACACTGTACCAAGTTAGTATGCTTTTACAGATTTTCGTGTATTGTTGGTGTGGTAATGAAGCAATTCTATCTGTAATTTGTTTGTTATCAATTTCAAATTTATTCAATCTATAAAATATTGTTTTTTTAGAGTGAAAAAATACCATTAGCTGCATATGAATCAGTTTGGATTCAATCAAGTCTTGAATTCAAAAAGAATTTGGTGTTTTTCATCAGATGTACACAAGAACCAATTTATTTATACGCAATCAACTTTTTTAAATTATCATTAGAAACATTTATCAATGTATAACGTTATATTATAATTATTTTGTGTGATTCTTATCAATTTTAATTAATTTTATAGATTTTACGTATGGCTTGGTCATATTTCACACTGTTGCGTCAAGTTAATAACAGAAATCAGTTTTAAATCAAAATTCACCTAATGGATAATTAAGAAATATTGTACCTGTGTACAGTCTCACAAGTTTCACTACACTTTTTGTATTTGTTATACAAATTATTATTATTATTGACACATTTTAGATGTAAAGCAATCAATAAACAAGCAGAAATGTGTGTTTTTTTTTAATATACTTACAAACAGTTGTATTCTCTGTACATTGTACATGTTGAGCAATTGCTGTTGTACGATGAAAACAGACAAAAAGTTGGAAACTATACGAAAATAGAGTGATTTTTAATGTCACCAACTTTCAAAAATCACAACTGATACAAGTATTTTCCATAGATTTTGTTGTGGCAAACAATTAGACACCTTATTTGACGGACAGTGTCGGTACCTAAGTCGTGTTTTATGGACACACACAACCCTATCCGCAGTTCTTTTGTTTTTTCTGAAAACGTTAGAATCGGATAGATACCGAAATTTTAATTAATCAGACTCTATTGATTAGTTTGTTTTTCAGAGTGTAATTAACGGTAATTAAAATTTCCATTTCGTCTCATTGTTATTCATATTTCGTAAAAAATTGTAAAGCTGTGGGAAAATCCAATATGATGATTGCCCTTCAATGTCACCGATAAGAATATTTAACGTTTTAATCCTAGTTGGATTTTATGCCAGTTTGGAAAGAACCATTTTCAAGATGAAATCTCATCTGAAAATCGTTTTATTCTTTTTGAGAAAAATCGGTTTATGGCCTGAAAATATTGAATACAAACCAAACGGTTATCTTAAATTTATATTAATTTGTCATTTGATTGCAACATTAATTTTATTCGTATTACCACAAGTGATTAATTTATTTTTTATTATCAATGATATCGAAGCGTTCGCTGGTTCAATTTATATTATCCTTTCTGATTTGAATGGTCTTGTTAAAATGGGTCTTTTCGTCAATAATTTACCATTAGTAAAAATGATTATGGATACATTAGATGATGATTTATATCAACCCAGAAATGAACAACAGCAATTTACGATGATGAAATTGTTTAAACCATGGTCGTTTATGATTAATACACTATTTGTTTTTGGACATTGTACAGTAATGGCATGGTTCACATTTCCTTTAATTGATAAACAATTAGCATTTCCAGCATGGTATCCATTTGATACATATCAATCACCATATTACGAATTGGTTCATATTCAACAAATATTCAATGTTTATTATCTTGCATTAGTTAATATCGGTTCGGATGGTTTGTTTTCAGCTATTATGATCTATATTGCATGTGAATGTGAATTTTTATCTGATAATTTGAGGAATATTCACAATTACACTAAGGAAAATTTAGAAGAACAGGGTATCACGTTAGATTTGAATGATAACAATGAATTAGAAGATGATAATATTGTAATTGCTGAATATCACAATTCTTTGAAAATATTCATTGAACACCATTTAGGAATTTTAAAATTAGCAAATAGTGCAAATACATTTTTCAATTTCACTGTATTTTTCCAGTTTTGCATCAGTATTTTAACGATTTGTATGACAATGTTCCAATTATCGATTGTAAGAATTATTTAAAAAATTCAATTAGAAATTTATTTTACATTAATTAAATCATACATAGGTTGAACCATTATCTGGAGATTTTTGTACTTTAACACTATACCAGGGTTGTATGTTCTTGGAGATTTTATTATATTGTTGGTGTGGCAACGAAGCAATCATTGCGGTAATTTGTTTGTTAATTAACTACCGATTGTAATGAATCATAAATTAATAAATTTTTAGAGTGAAAAAATACCATTAGCTGCATATGAATCAGCTTGGATTCAATCAAGTGTTGAATTCAAAAAGAATTTGGTGTTTTTCATCAGATGTACACAAGAACCGATTTATTTATACGCAATCAACTTCTTTACGTTATCATTAGCAACATTTATCAATGTATTTAATTAACCATGTTGTTTTATTATTATTATTATTTTCTTCGTTAACAATTTTAATTAATTTTACAGATTTTACGTATGGCTTGGTCATATTTTGCTTTACTGAATCGGGTTAATAACAGAAAGAAGTAGGAGATGTTTATGATTGAAATTAATTCACCTAGAAATCACGTAATCATTCTTCACACCTGTGAAAAATGTTACTGTACTCTTTGTACTTGTTGTAAAAACAACAGTATTGTTATTATTATTTACACATTTTAGAAATAAACCAATCACCAAGTAAGCATACATTAAGGCTGTTGTTTACTTACAACCTCACAAAGACAACTAATCTTTCTCACTAGTTTTAATTTTGCTCATTAGTTTGATGAGCAGATCAGAGATCTTGTAGTTGATGATCAATCCTAGTGTCTAATAAAAATTAATATTTGATTTATAATGGAAAAGTCATCAATAAAGGTGAATTTGGTGGAAAACCTGGTATCTAAAAAAGAAACAAAGAACGTTCCTTACAAAATGTAAGTGTTTTACATTTGATCTAGTTGAGATAAAAATTGACAACTTCGATAGCTAATTGGTGTGTCACGGATGCTTATAAAGATTTAAGCAACTGTTTTACAAACGGCCCCGTACCCTTACTTCAGTGAAAAATATCATTTGTTTATCGTTGACTTTTTTATGAGAACCTTTCTAAAAACGGATAAATACCGAAATTTTAATTAATAAAAATCTATTGATAAACTATTAGCTTGTTTGCCACCCTGTAATTAAAGGTAATTAAAATTTCCATTTCGTCTAATTCTTATTAAAATTGTAAGAAATTGTAAAACTGTGGGAAAATTGTCCTTCAATTTCACCGATAAGAATATTTAACGTTTTCATCCTATAGCTGAATTTTGCCATACACCGGAAATCCTCTGAGGAAAAACTATGCAGTCCTGGATTTGGGGATTTAATCAAATTTTGAACTCAAAATGAATTAATGAACGTTGGGGCGTCTACAGAAATAAAAGTCCCAATAAAGTAAATATTTGAGAACATTTTTTCAGCTTTCACAATCACCACCTCACTACGATTTGTAATCTATCGAACTTATATAGAGTTACGTTTAACAAAATTCCCAAAATGAAACTATCCGGAAGTAGGCAAGTTCAAGTGAATTTATCGAACAAAACTAAATGAAACAGCAATCATTGGGATTTTGGACATTTGGTTTCAAATTGGTAGAGCTGGAGGAGGTGGAACAGGAGAATGAAGTGCCTGTAATTGTAGAAACTTGCATTTATTCCAAGTTTTAGTTTTATAATCGCAATATTTGAGTGGCAATGAGCAGAGGAACAACACCTGGCTAGATAGACAGAGAGATGAAGCAAAAAGGTGACAGAATGGTGACCAAATATGGGGACAAGAGATTGAGGAAGATCTCCATCTTCAAATGAGACTTACAAGAGAGAACAGTAATCCTAAATCCAACAAAAATTTATTGTTTTCATCAACCTATAGCTGTATCTAATTAATTAACAATTAAAAACAGTCAAACATATTTGTCCTTCCTAGTAATTTGAATTTTGTGAAAATAACAGATGAAACCTGTTTTATTAATGTTTTGTTTTAATTACTGAAAGTTAATAATTTAACCATCAACAGTATGCCGCTACTATAAAAGCCCCAAGATTTGATCATTTCCAACACACACACACAAAAAAAAAATGGAAGTTAATACAGTCGACAGTCTAACGATCAACATATTCTTATTTAAACTTGCTGGTTTATGGCGTTATAAAAACAGATTTTATAAATTTTATAAAGTGTTTATAACATTATTATTAATAATTTTCAATTTAATAGAAGTTACTTTTCTTATTGTGAATATAAAACATTTCTTTGATATAATTGGTGTTACAATGTTATTACCAAATACAATGGGTTCATTAGCGAAAAATCTAATTATGAATCGTAAATTTGAACAATTACAACAATTAATTAATTGTTTAAATAATAAGAAATTCCAACCAAATACAGAACATCAACAACAAATTTTAAAAAATGGTATAAAAGTATCACTATCATCATTTTTATTATTTTTTCTATTAGCTTCAATTTATATGACACTCTCTGTAATATATCCATTGTTTAATAAAAATGGTCCACAATTACCATGGCCTGTACCATTCAATCATGATGGTTATTTTGTTTATGTTTATATTCTACAAGCGAGTGGTATCATGTATCTAGGATTCAATAATATTTCTGCAGATACGTTTTTTGCAGTTAATTTAACACAAATTGGTGTACAATGTGATTTATTATATGACAAAATTGTTAATTTAATTAATGAACAGGATGAATTTATCAATAATTATCAACATTTAAAATTGAAATTAGTCGATTGTGTTGAACATTATCGTTTAATATTGGAATATTGTCAACAATTATTAATTACTTTCAATCATATAATATTAGTACAATTTATATGTTCTGTTACAGTTATTTGTACGGCAACATTTGCATTAACATATGTTGGTTTTGTTTATTTGTTTATTATTAAAATCATTATTTATGTTTAATGGGAATTTGTTGTAGATCCCACCGACATCACTGGAATTCACGCAATACGCACTTTATGAATCTATTATTTTTGTCCAAATATTATTATATTGTATGCCGGGTAATGAAATAACTACAAAGGTAACGAATTTTCCACATATAGGTAACCATTGTATAACGCGGTACTTATAGAGCACGGTTTCAATATTACTGACATAACACGTTCACATTTTCACCTACTCCCATAGTATCAAGTAGAGTGGGTTTTAATGACATAAATGAAACTTTAATTAAAGATCCCTAGAGCTCTTCATCTAGAATTTGATTTATCAAATGGCAGAGAGCAATACAGATCAGCAAAAAAAGCAATTGTTGACAGAAATCTTGTTTTTGAAAATGTAAATTGAGCCTAACATAATAACGCGATTTCTAAAACACGACATTTTTCTAGAATTTACAACTACCGTGTTATATGACGGTTGCCTCTCAATTACCTGTACTAGACTATCTAGTTGTGAATGATTTCTGTTTTGTTTTTTCAAAATAGAGCGACAAGTTATCTTTGGCTGTTTATACAACAAATTGGGTCGATTCTCCACAACAATTCAAAAAAGATCTGCTATTTTTTATGGTGATGGTCAAAAAGCCACTAGTTATGATAATTCTCGATTTGATTCCCGTTAATTTAATTACATTTACAGGGGTAAATTCAATTTAAAACAAAAATTTATATTAAACTGCTCTGTAATGATTTGTTTTGTAGATTGTTCGTTCAGCTTTTGCGTATTTCAATGTTTTGTACAGTTTTAGAAAATAGTTGGATCATGCCGTGGTGGTCAACTTAGAGAGGTTCTACTATTTCACAACAAAAAAAACAACACACAAAGATGAATTAGAAACGATTTAAAACAAAAATCTCGATCGTCACACTTTCTACAATTAAGACACACTTGGACACTTTGCAATTACATAAAATTAAAGCCAAAAACAATTTGAAGCATAATTGTTAACAAAAACTCTTCAGTTTAGAGCTTTAGTGAATTAATGATTAAAAACACCCAAACTGTACGTAGCACAAAAAGTATTATTATTATTATTATTATTTACACATTTTAGAAATAAAACAATCAAAGTATTGATATACATTTAGGATCTTATTTACACCCTCACAAATTATTAATTATGCAATTATAGTTTACGCTTAAATTTCAACTTGAAAGAGTGCCCCCATCGACAGTGGCGGACTGGCAAACTTTTTCGGTCCGGGCAATCATTTGTATCCGGCCGTGGATATATCTACAGTAAGTCTATGAAAGATTGGGTTTGGGCATGCATCTTGTTAATTGAGGCCCCTGTTCTGTTATTCTAGAAAAGCAAGCAGGGTATACCAAAAATTGACAACTTCGATACCTAATTGTAAGTCGTGTGTCACGGCGGTTTATTAAATATTGAGTAATTTTATTCGAGGTGTCCGCCCCCGTTACCTTACTTTGTAAAAAATATCACTTGTTTATCTTTTTATGAGACCCTTTCTAGAAACGGATAGATACCGAAATTTTAATTAATTAAAGTCTATCGATTAGTTTGTTTTCCACCCTGTAATTAACGGTAATTAAAATTTCCATTTCGTCTACTTGTTATTAAAATTGTAAGAAATTGTAAACCTGTAGGTAAATCCAATATAATATCACCGATAACAATATTTAAAGTTTCAAACCGAGTTTGGATATAGCCAGTTTGTAAAGAACCGTTTTCAGGATGAAATCTCACCTGAAAATTGTTTTATTCTTTTTAAGAAACATCGGTTTATGGCCTGAAAATATTGAATACAAACCAAACGGTTATCTTAAATTTGCATTAATTTGTCATATTATTTCAACATTAATTCTATTCGTATTGCCACAATTGATCAATTTATATTTTATTTTTAACGATATCGAAACATTTGCTAGTGCAGTTTATATTATCATATCAGATTTTAATGGTCTTGTTAAAATGTCTTTATTCATCAAGAATTTACCATTAGTGAAAATATTTATGGATACATTAGATGATGATTTATATCAACCAAAAAATGAACAACAAAAATTGGTAATAAAGGAATTATTTAAACAATGGTCATTTCTATCCAACACATCATTAATTCTTACACATTTTACAATGGCATCATGGATAGTATTTCCACGTATGCAAGGAAAACTACCATTTCTAATTTGGTATCCATTTGATAAATACAAATCACCATATTACCAATTGGCATATATTCATCAAATGTTGAGTGTTTATTATCTTGCATTAGTTAATATCTGTTCGGATGGTTTGTTTTCAGCTATTATGATTTATATTGCATGTGAATGTGAATTTTTATCTGATAATTTGAGGAATATTCAGAATTATACTAGAGAACGTTTAGAAAAACGGGGTATCACATTAGATTTAAATGATAACAATGGAGTAGAAGAAGATATAGTCAATGATGAATATAATAACACTTTGAAAATATTTGTTCAACACCATCGTGAAATTTTAAAATTAGCAAATAATGCAAATATGTTTTTCAATTTTACTGTATTTTTCCAGTTTTGCACCAGTATTTTAACGATTTGTATGACAACATTCCAATTATCGATTGTAAGAATTATTTAAAAATTCAATAAGAAATTTATTGTTTTAAATTAATTAAATCATCGACGTAGGTTGAACCATTTTCGCAAGACTCTTATGGCCTAACATTCTACCAAATCGCTATGTTTTTAGAGATTTTCATGTATTGTTGGGGTGGTAATGAAGTTATGCATTCTGTAATATGTCTTTATATTCTTTATTAACCATGTAATTGTTTATATTTTCCGAAATAATCAATTTTCTAGAGTCAACAAATACCATTAGCTGCATATGAATCAGCTTGGATTCAATCAAGTCTTGAATTCAAAAAGAATTTGGTATTTTTCATCAGATGTACACAAAAACCGATTTATTTATATGCAATCAATTTCTTTACGTTATCATTAGCAACATTTATCAACGTATAACGTTTATGGTATTATTATTGTTTCAATTCTTATCAATTTTAATTAATTTTACAGATTTTACGTATGACTTATTCATATTTTGCTTTATTACGTCAAGTTAACAACACAGACTAAAAGTAAAAGTGGATAAGTTACTGTTTCAAATGAATTTATACACAAAATCACTACATAGTTGTACTTCGTCAATCAAAAAAATTATAATAATTGTATGTAAGCACATGTTAAAATCTTACTACACTTTCTGTACTTGTTATATACAAAATCTTATTGTTATTCACGTATTTTACAAATAAAGCAATCATTAGGTAGGTACGCATAAGTATGTGTGTTTTCTTATCCTTTTAATTATTTATACAAAAATTGTATGCTCCATATGTGAGATGTAACTAATTTAAAAGCCAATATCGTGTATAAAGTGATGCACAGTACGATTTTATCCTGCGTAAATCGATGGTTTTTCAGACGCATTATAGTTGCATACAGGTTTTTCCCCGATTCCCCCAAAACATAAAAACAAGATTCAAGAGAGATAAATTTTTACCGAAAATAATAAGAAAGGTTTCTTTTTTTTATTTCAAATCTATTTACGATCTTCTGCTTTATTTTTGTAAGAGAACGCTTGCAACAGGATTCCAGGATTCTATAATTTTCTTCCTGATATAGAGGTTTGGAACTTTGATTGAAGATATAGAATCCAACTGAAACAGGCTGATGGAGTCGTTACATAGAAATGTGTTTTTTTTATGGTTTTTGCCACCTGTTCACTACGATATCCAGAATCGGGACGAAGTGTATCCAATTATCAAACATTCTCCATGCTTCATATTCAGGGGAGAACGAGTTGAAAGAGAATGTAGGACTTGTAATTATAGAAACATGTGATTTACAATTTTGTTTTGCCTATTATTGTTTTGTAAATATTTTTGAATAATAAATTTGCAGGTAACAAATGAATAAATAAAACTTTAAAATAGGTTCATTTATTTGTAATCCAGATTCGAGATTATAGATTTTCGGATTTTCAATTCAATAAATAATGTGTATTTTTCTGTATAATAATAAATAGTTTTGAATAATTTGTAATATTTTCTGTTATAAACAGTATTGATAAGATTATGTAAATAATTAATTCCAGGATCGTAGTTGAATCTTTTACATTATAATCGCAAGGATGTACACCTGGTTAAGATAGAGATAGTGAGTGCCGCAGAAAGTAGACCGTGGAAGATTACGATCTTCAGATGGAGAGATGCAGTAAGGACTCGATGGATGTGGCTTGCAAAAGACATTGGTGAGCAATAAGGGAGAGAACAAATCCTAAATCCTCTCCTGTATTCAAATTAAACATCGATTGAATTTCAAATATTAATAAAAATCTATTGTTTTTCATCAATTATTGAAAACATACAAACAATCATCTGTAGTTAAGTTAGGAGAATACAACAAAGGAAAACTTTCATTTTAATCACTGCGAGAATTAATAATTCAACCAATAACAGTTTGCCGCTACTATAAAAGCCCCAAAATTTGATAATTTCCAATACAAGTTTATTGAAACAATACCGAACAAAATGGATGTTCAAATTGTAGAAAGTGTATCATTCAATATATTCTTATTTAAACTTGCTGGTTTATGGCGTTATAAAAACAGATTTTATAAATCATATAAAGTGTTTGTAACATTATTGTTGGTAATTTTCAATTCAATGGAAGCTATTTTTGTTGTTTTAAATATAAGACATTTCTTTGATATAATTGCAATTACAATGTTATTACCAAATACAACCGGTTCATTAGTGAAAAATATAATTGTTAATCGTAAATATAAACAATTACAACAATTAATTAATTGTTTAAATCATGAGAAATTCCAACCGAATACAGAATACCAACAACAAATTTTCAAAAATGGTATAAAAGCATCAAAACAATGGTTTTTATTATTTTTTCTATCAGCTGTAATTTATATGACAATTTCGGTTGTATTTCCATTATTTAATAAAAATGGTCCACAATTACCATGGCCTGTACCATTCAATCATGATGGTTATTTTGTTTATGTTTATATTCTACAATCTAGTGGTATCACATATTTAGGATTTAATAATATTTCTGTGGATACGTTTTTTGCTGTTAATTTAACACAGATTGGTGTACAATGCGATTTGTTATATGACAAAATTATTCATTTAGTTATTGACAAAGATCAACAACAACAAGAAGTCGTAGAACAACAAGAACAAAAACAACAACAACAACAAAAAGACGAATTTATCAATGATTATCAATATTTAAAATTGAGATTAATCGATTGTGTTGAACATTATCGTTTAATATTGGAATATTGTCAACAATTATTAACTGTTTTCAATATCATAATTTTAGTACAATTTATGTGTTCTGTTACAGTTATTTGTATGGCAACATTTGCATTAACATTTGTCTGTTTTTTGTTAATTAATAAAATTATCATTTATGCTAAATATGAATTTGTTGCAGATACCACCAACATCACTGGAATTTACGCAATACATTATTTACGAATCTGTTATTTATATCCAAATACTCTTATATTGTATGCCGGGGAATAATATTTCTACTAAGGTAACAAATGTTCCATGCAGGTATAGGTAACCATTGTGTAACGCAGTACTTATAGAACACGGTTTGGATATAGCGCAATTCACGTCCACATTCAGAGTAATACAGATCACAAAAAAAGCGAATGTTGACAAAAACCCTGTTTTTGAAGATGTAAATTGAGCCTAACATAACGCGATTTCTAAAACACGACATTTTTCTAGAACTTACAACTACCGTGTTATACGCGAGGACTACCTCTCAGTTACCTGTACCTAGACTAGTTGTGAATGATTTTTGTTTTGTTTTTTTCAAAATAGAGCGACAAGTTGTCTTTGGCTGTTTATACAACAAATTGGGTCGATTGTCCACAACAATTCAAAAAAGATCTACTATTTTTTATGGTGATGGTCAAAAAGCCACTAGTTATGATAATTCTCGATTTAATTCCAGTTAATTTAGCTACATTTACAGGGGTAAAATCAATTCAAACAAAAAAAAATCTAAAAATTTATATATTAAACTACTCGGTAATGATTTGTTTTTTAGATTGTTCGTTCAGCTTTTGCGTATTTCAACGCTTTGTACAGTTTCAGAAAATAGTTCGATCATTTCTTAGTGGGCAATTTAGAAAGGTTTTACTATTTCGCAACAAGGAAAAAATACACAAAGATGAATTAGAAACATTTAGAGGCAAAAACGTCGGTCGCCACACTTTCTACAATTAAGACACAATTGGACACTTTGCAATTATATTTAGCCGATTATAAATCTCGTAATTTGATACATAATTGTTAACAAAAACTCTCCACCTTATAGAGCTGTACTCAATTAATGATTAAAAATACATCCAAACTGTAGTAAAAGTAAAATGGTAATTGATAAAAATTAGAATTTTGTAGCACAAAACTGCTTTTAAGCAAATATTGAAAAGAAAACTACTTAAAAAAAAGCAGGTAACCATTCTTCTACGATATTGAAAAACAAAAATTGCACCTATGAAAAGTGTTATTATACTCTATATACTTATTGTACCTACAAATTTGTGTTATTATTCACATATTTCAGAAATAAAGCAATCAGTAGTAGTTAAATAAGAATATATTTTCTTCTCCATTCCAGCAAATAACAATTAAAAGCCACAAATATGACATGTTTACAAGCATTTTTTGGGCTTCCAGCTTCCACCACCTCTTCACCACAGTAAATACTAGGATTTACTTGGAAACCCTATTGTCGGCCTTTTATTCAGTAAACACAGAAAATTTGTGGCCCAACTGCGTTTCCTACAACGATTCTGTTATATATAATAGAATCCCTAGATATAGAGTTCAGTGATTACAAACATGTCTTGCATACAATCTGGCAACATGCAATGGCTGCTCTTCAATAGATCAAATTCACGCGCGCATTTTAAAAA
Source organism: Lydus trimaculatus (assembly GCA_037414755.1). Classification (NCBI taxonomy): domain Eukaryota; kingdom Metazoa; phylum Arthropoda; class Insecta; order Coleoptera; family Meloidae; genus Lydus; species Lydus trimaculatus. The sequence goes on along the minus strand of JAZBGY010000481.1, from coordinate 42,910 downwards.
TATGAATTCAAGTAAAAATTACGCTCCGTCGAATTACAATCAATAATTTTTCAATTATTAATAATAATAAGGCTATATGGCATAATTTCAAAGTCTTATATAATCCTCTTTGTTTTAAACTTATTTTAATGTGCAAGCTGGCAACACTGCTAGGTTGCACTCTGATATTTATAATGCGTGCGCATCTAAATCCGTATTGTTGTATGTATGGTTACCGTGGTTAACTTTTGTGGTTACTAATTTAGTGTTTTTACACACTAATTTATTAATTATCAATATACAATAGAATATTTACAAAGAATTATTTACAAATACAAAAATGTTTTTGAACTCAAAGCGGAATCAATAAGGGCACATCCAACCACTACGGAAGTCGACAACGGAAGAGAGCGAGTCTTGGCTTGGCCTTAGTTGGCTGTCGTTGGTGGGTAACCAGCGTTGCCGCAAGTTACCGGTGTTGCCACTAGCCACCAGTGCTACCATTCCATATTTTAGTTGGCGAATTAGCTAACAGGGGTCGCCACACTAAATATTTTTAGGTTATAATAATATAACCTATAAAATTTTGTTTTTGTTTAATTATTGAATAACAATATTTCTTTTCATAAATAATGGCATTGAAAATGGATCAAGATCTAGCAAATAAACTATTCGTAGAAGGTGGTATATTAATATTTCTAAATGTACCAAAAGGTACAGAATTTGGTATTGATTTAAAATCATGGAATACTGGTGATAAATTTCGTGGTGTTAAAATGATACCACCTGGATTACATTTTATATTTTATAGTGCTGTTAATCAAATCGATAATGATATGATAGCACCACGTGTTGGTTTCTTTTATAATTTCAAAGCTACCGAAATTGTTGTAAAAAAATGGGATAAACAATTAGAAGGTATCAGTGAAGAACCAATTAATGATAAAGAAATTGTCGGTTTAAAACACAATCTAACCATATTAGATGAATTCTTAGGACCATATCCGTATGATATTTGGGAGAAATGGATTAGTCTAACATCACATATTACAGGTGTATTTCATTAGAATTTTGTTTTTTTTTGCAATAATTTATCAAAAAAAATTTCAGTAAATTTATTAAACAAATTAGTACCGGAATGTGGTCAAATACGGTCTGCTTTAGAATTACAACCTTGTAGTGATGCAGATCGGCCTAGAGGTAACAAATTGAAGAAATCTACAACAATTGATGAAGAACAACAACCATGTGGTTCTAATCAAAAAGAAACCGAATTATTACCAAATTTGAAGGCTATTGATGGTACAGAATTACGTTTAACCAAATTTCCAGATAAAAATTATCCTGAAGGAGCGAATCCTAGTGAAATTACCAAACATTCTCTAGATTCCACATTTGTATTAGAAACAATGCTAAAAAAATACTCCAGGTAGGTTTAAATCAAAAATGTAAAGCAACTGGGATTAATTTTCTGTTGTTTATAGCCCAACAGAAATTCTAGGTGAAATGGAGTTTTGTTATGTGTGTTTTTTGGTAGGTCACAGTTTAGAAGCATTTGAACAATGGAAGAAGATTGTTACGTTATTTTGTTGTTGTGATGTTGCTATACAAAAATATCAACAATTATTTGGGAAATTTATAACAATTTTAGAGATTCATATCAATGAAATACCGGAAGAATTTCTTGCTGATATTGTAACGAATGATAATTTCGTTTATATGAATTTACGTAAATTATTCCGTACATTTCATGAATGTGATATTGTTGTTGATGATGATTTGCTAATGAAAATTGCACAATTTCAAACAAAACTAACACAAACACATCATTGGGATTTTGGACATTTGGATTCTGATGAAGAAGATGAGGCGCCTGTAATTGTAGAATCTTGAATTTATAGTTTACAGATCTGTTTTACATAAATTATTTTTGAATAATAAATATTGTTTTGTATAATAAATGTTTATGAATAATATGTCATCTTTCCTACTATAAACAGTATTGATAATTATGTAAATACGCACAGCTTTTTTATGAGAACTTCCAGGACCGTACTCGAATCTTTCCAATACGGCCAGAGCCGACCTGTATTTGGAGTCAACCACGCTTTCACCGGCTATACTTGAACTAAAGCAAAAATAAAAAAACCAAAAAAGAACACCCAGATGACGAAAGTATCAGTGTTAGGGGTACTTGGGTACGTTAAAAAATAAAAATAGAGGAATTACAAAGAAACAAGACCATACTAGAGAATATAGTTGGAGAGAACACCTGTACTAGCACTAGAGGCGCCCAGCATAAGAGTGGATAGAACAAATCTTGAATCCTGTCCTGTAATCAAACTAAAAATCGATTCCAATTCCAAATATGAACAAAAACTTATTATTTCCACCAGTCTAGAATTGTATCGAATTAATAATTAACAACATCCGAATAATTATCTGTAGCTATCTACCTGGTTAAATTATGAGAAAGTAACTCTACTCTACTAAATCGTTGAGAATTAATAATTAATTGATTAACACAAGGATTATAAAAGCACGAATTTTCAAATCTGTTTTTATATAAATAAAACACGAAACAAAATGGAAATTAATCCGATAGAAAGCGTAAAGTTCAATATATTCTTATTTAAAATTGCTGGTTTATGGCGTTATCAAAACAATTATTATTATAAATTCTATCAAATGTTTGTAACATTATTATTAATAATTTTCAATTTAATGGAAAGTGTTTTTGTTATTTTAAATATTAGATATTTCTTTGATATAATTGCAATTATAATTTTATTACCAAATACAATTGGTTCAATGGCAAAAAATTTAATAATAAATTATAAATTTGAACAATTACAACAATTAATTAGTTGTTTAAATAATAAGAAATTCCAACCGAATACAGAACAACAACAACAACAAATTTACAAAAATGGTATAAAAACATCAAAACGATGGTTTTTATTATTTTTTCTATCAGCTATATTTTGTTTACTATTCTTGATAATATTACCATTATTTAATAAAAATGATAAACATCTACCATGGCCTGTACCATTCAATTATGATAATTGTTTTGAATTTGTTTATATTCTACAAGCCAGTGGTATTACGTATTTAGGATTGAATAATATTGCTGTGGATACATTTTTTGCAATTAATCTAACACAAATTGGTGTACAATGTGATTTATTATATCACAAAATTATTAATTTAATTAAAGAACAGGATGAATTTATCAATGATTATCAATATTTAAAATTGAGATTAATCGATTGTGTTGAACATTATCGTTTAATATTGGAATATTGTCAACAATTATTTGTTGTTTTCAATCATATAATATTAGTACAATTTACATGCTCTATTTCAGTTATTTGTATGACAACATTCTCTTTAACATATGTCTGTTTTGTTTTTGTTTATCAAAAAGTGATAATATTATTAATATGATGAATTATTGTAGATCTCACCAACACAGATAGAATTCTTACAATCTTTAGTTTATGAAAATGCTATTTTGATACAAATACTCTTATATTGTTGGCCTGGCAATCAGATTTCTGTAAAGGTAAAACTGAATCGTCGATGTACACGAAATCCTTGTATAACACGGTTGTCCCAGTACTCACATAACGCGTCGACGGTTTGTATATAACGCGAAACATAATGTGGGCACACACGAGCGGACTTCTGGTCTGGTTCGTTCCGGATCAAGTCCGCTAAAATATCCGACCGTGTGTGTTGAAGCTGACTGTAGGATCGAGTATGTAGGAAGGATCCGATGAACTTGAACCGACGGATCTGCAGATCTTTTAAAAATGTTTAAAGGATCGACGGACCAAAAAAGAGAGATCCGTTCCGCGATTGGACTTTATCCGTTGATCCGGCAGATTTATCAGTTTTCCGTTAGGCGGCACCGTAAAGGATCGCGTCCGGCGGATCGTGGGATCTGATTCATCGAATCAAATCCTTTAAAAAGTCCACCTGTCTGTGCCCATCCTATTCATACGTAGATTTGAATAATGTGAGTTCAAATTCAAAGAAAGATCTGGATGAAACTGTCTGCTTGATATAACAGGAATTTCAAGCGACTGTTTGAAGACTATCGTGTTATACGAGGCTTACATGTACTTCTAATGCTGTAGAACAAGTTCTTATATTTGTTTATCAATAATAGAGTAACAAATTGTCTTTGGCTGTTTATACAACAAATTGGATCGATTCACCACAACAATTCAAACGAGATCTACTATTGTTTATGATGCTGTTGAAAAAACCTCTAGTTTTAACCATTCTCGATCTAATACCAGTTAATGTGATTACATTTACAGGAGTAAAATTGATAAAATTTCAATTAAACAATACTGTAATGATTTGTTGTTTTTTGTAGATTGTTCGTTCAGCTTTTGCATATTTCAACGCTTTATACAATTTACGACAAACCGAATAGTAGTGGGATAAATTCGCGGTCAATTTAGAGAGGTTTTTGTAAATGTTTCGCAAGAAAATTTCATCAAACTAACAATACAAAGATGAATTAGAAACGATTTGCGACAAAATTGCTGGTCACGCTTTCTACAATTAAGACACAATTGCACTTTGTATAATTACATAAAATTATAGCAAAAACATAAATTACAGTTCATTATAAATCTTGTAATCTTTAGCAATCAAACTGAAGACGTAATTATTGATTTTATTGTTTTAAACAAACAATTGTTGTTATCGTTATCAATACTATAAAAAAAAAATAATTAAATGATTGTAGTAATACAATAATTTTATCGATAAGAATCCGGAATTCGCTTCAAATCAAGGATTACAATTTTTTGATTTGTAGTGTAACTCTCACATTCTTGATCGTTTTTTTTTTTTTTGTTAAAATTACAACAATTACCACAAATATCTATTTACAATAAACTAAAGGATATACAATTGCACAATTGGTTATTACATAATAATAATAATAATAATAACAATAAAAGAGGAAAAAAGTGTTGTAAACTTTCTCTGATGCCATTCATCTCAATAGATATAAAATTAGAGGAAATAAAGGGTTGTCGTTTTGTTTTTAAACTTAACTCAATTTAACAACAATTAGTTGAAGAACTTTATTGAGTGTTTTTCAAGAAGGAAATGTCATGTTTGAATTAACAAATTGTTGTTTTGCTACTTAGAAAACTACTAGTAGTAACTTTAATAATATTTTGTTAATATTGTTATTATTATTAATAATAATAATAATACTAGTGATAATTGATAAAATTCTAAATGTTAAAGGGTTAATATTTGTGTGTGATAGTGTAGGGGGGAAATTAAGTTGTTCAACAAACAACTTCCGATTAAAAGCCGGCATCGTTGAAAAACTGTAATCAGTTTGTGTTCGCTAGCAAATCGTTAACTATTTATTACAACATCATTGATTTTATTGTATTGAAAAGACGAATAAGACGAAGAAGAACAAAAAAAAAGCACTTTGTATTATTAGTGTGTGATTAGTGATCAAAGGATCAAACGATAAAAATTTAGTAAGTATCTTATCAGTGCCGCTCTTTATTGCCCTTTAAATGACATGACAGAAATTATTATTTTTATTATCGGGGAAAAAAAATTACAATTTCATTGATTAAATAGTTGTATGATTGATGGATTGTTTAAATATTTCAATCAGAAAACTACGAAAAGGTTATCAGAAAGCTGAAAAAATTCGGTCTAATGTCGTCACAATTCTAATATAAAACTCTATTTAAAATTAGACTGGACTTACAGAAAAAAAAAACATTTAATAATTATTATTGCCGTTTTCTGAGAAGTTTTAATTAATTCAAATAGGTTTTAAAGTACAGCATCTGCATAAAGTGACCACCTAATTCACACAACTTGACCTCTGTTTAAACAACAACAACAACATAGTACAAATTCGTCAAATTAGAGGAAATATTAATTTGAATTTAGTGAAAATTTCCTTGTAATCTGATCCTTTATCAACTTTCATATTTGATAAAGGCCATTTTTGTAACAATGAGGTCAAGAAAACAATGCTAACAACAACAATAAAATATTGTTGTACAACATGGAATAATTTAGATTACTGAATTAAAATTGATATGTGCATCATGCTGAGATTATCAGTAGTGAGATTTTGAAAAAATACGCTTTCCACTACAAAAACAACAATAAACGATACGATTCGTGGGTGGTATTTCCTTAAATGATAAATAACACAATTGATGTCAAAACATCCGGATTTTCGTATCCAATTTCTGGTTGGAAAATCGAACACGAATTTTAAAATTAATTGCGAAGTTTTTTTTTTTTTCTTTTTTAATTAAAACAAATGTACAAAATGTCAAGGTTGTTGTTTCTCTATTAAAACAAAATAAAAATTTAGATCCTTGACTTTGAAATTACACAAATTGTACAAAAAGAAAGATCAATTTTTCCAAATATAGGAAAGTACTTGATCTGTCTGCAAGTAGGTCAATGCAGTAGTAAACTTTTCAAATCAAATCACCGATCACAATTGAATTGTTTAAACAAATTCAAACCAACATCATATTATTCCATATTGTGTACAGAAAGAAATAGCCATAAGTGGTCGCTGTTAAATATGACACGCTAAATTATAAAACTTCCACGATATTGTTACAACAACAATAGAAAATAATTCCCAGTATATTTCTAATTTTGTAGACAATTCGTAATGCTATTTCTCCAGCAATAAAATTTAAAAATATTCATTTGCTCAACCGTACATACAAAAACATCTGTTACGTTTTTGGATCTTATCCATCAACACTGAAAATTTTGCAAAACTGTTCTATAGCTTTACGTTTTACAAAATTTAGTTACTTATACGAGAATTTGTTTATTTTGACATAAAAACTATCTACAACAAGACTTGTTTATCTCTATACGGATATTCTACACAATTATGCCTTATCAAACCAAATTATATCCACGTTTATCTGATAAATCAGACAATAATAACAAAATAATTGAATGTCGTATCAATAATTTTTAATACAGCTTTAGATAAGATTTATGTGATTTAAACAAAAACGACTATTTCGTATGAATGAGATATTCATCACAATAACAATCACATTGCGATGGGACAGTCTGTATACAGATAAGTTCAGTTTGGAAGAATGAAAATGAAAATTGTAATTTCCCTTATAATCCCCCCCAAAAAACAGCATAAATCCCTATATTTTTTTGCATTAACAAAAAATATTTACACTTGAAAATCAAACGTTATCTCTAATCAGATAAAGTAGGACATGTTGATTTGAAAATTTTAACATTAAACAATTTTGCAATGTTTAGAAAATTGTTGAGCCATTTTTAAGTGTAGAAAATTTGAAAACAATGGCAAATTATCTTCAACGGTTATTGTGTAGGTGATATTTTCTTTTTTATTGTTAATTGTTATTGTTATTATTATTATTATTATAGAGAATACTTAGGATTAGTTAATTAATATCATGTAAACACATTGACGTAACAATTTGCCCAGTTCACACGGGAATCAATTACATTTTACGCACATCTAATATATATTTTGTTGTGTTTATGTAATTTTTCTAGATATGCCAGAGAAAATCAAACAAATCAATAATAATAGTGATGATGATGATGATAATGATGATGATGATGAGAATAGTAGTAGTAGTAGTAGTGATAATGATAATAATGATGATGATTTTATATCGAAAATAATTGGTGATTTTGGTCGTTGGCAATTAAAATTAACATTCTTCTTATCACTTGTTAATATACCATGTACATGGCATATAGTTGCACCTAGTTTCTTTAAAGGTGAAACACAAATTTGGTGTAGTCGTATAAAACAATTTTCCAATTTTAATCCAATATTGTGGATGAATTATACACAACCGGATGGTATTTGTAAAATTTATAATTTAACAAATTTAAATCTAACTGAAGAACGATTAAGTGATTTGAAACATTACCAACCACCATTAGAATTGATTAAATGCCACGAATGGGAATTTGAAGATGAAGGTGAGTTGTTGTATTTTCTTGATTAATTTAAGCAATTGAAGTAATGCCTTTACAGCACAGACTTGGATCTCTGAATTCCATCTATTATGCGACCGTGAAACTCTATTGAGTGTTATTGAAATGATGTTCCTGGGTGGTGTTGCAGTTGGTGGTTTGATTTGTGGTATATTCTCAGATAAATACGGCCGTAAACGAACATTAATGATTTGTTTATTAATTCAAACAATCTTAGGTATAATTCGTTGAAGAATTTTGTTGAAATTAATTAATTCACAATTAATTCCAGGTACAATAATCGCATTTATTCCATGGTATGAACTATTGTTAGTTCTTCGCACAGTATTAGGTTTTGTTTCTGTCTCAATAGTGTTTAGTGGGTTTGTGTTATCAGTTGAATTAGTTGGTGGTAATTGGCGTACAATCACTGGCATCTCTTATCTATTTCCAGTTTCATTAAGTTATTTGATAATAACAGGTTTAGCATGGTTGTTGAGAGATTGGCGACATTTACAATTAGCCATCTCATTACCTGGAGTATTATTTCAAATATTATGGTGGATATTACCGGAATCACCACGTTGGTTATTAGCTACTGGTCGTATAGATGAAGTAATTAATGTTTTACAAAATGCTGCAATTGTTAATAATCGAGAATTACCAGTGAATTTAGATAAACGTTTATTACCAACAAAATCAAGTAAAGAAATTGAATCTGGACGTGTACGTGATTTATTCAATACGAAGAAAATGTGTTTTAGAACGTTATTATTGTTTGTAATTTGGTTTAGTGTTTATTTAAATTATTATGGGATTATGTTGAATATTGGTAATATTGGTGGTGATTTATACATTAATACTGTAGGTTTTTGAAATATTTTAGTTTTATATTAGTAATTGTTGACAATTTCAGATACTTTTGGCTATCGTTGAAATTCCAGCAATGGCTCTAAGTATACCAGTTTTATTGAAACGTGGCCGTCGTTGGCCATTCGCTTTAACAATGATTGTTTCGGGTCTATCATGCGGTATAACAATACCAATTGATTTATTAACAACAAATTTCCAATGGATCATCATATCATTTACAATGTTAAGTAAATTTAGTTCAAGTTCATCAAATGCCATCATGCCAATATTTACAGCTGAATTATATCCAACGAAAATACGTAATTTAGGTGTTGGTGCTAGTAATGTACCAGCTGGTATTGCATTAATGTTAGTACCATATTTATGGGCATTAGCAAATTTACATAAAAGTGTACCAATGTCTGTAGTAGCAACAACTGGTATATTAGGTGGTTTATGTGTTTTATTTTTACCAGAAACTGGTAAAAATTTGAATAATCGTAATTCTAGTATTAAAACTAAAAATGTTAATAATGATGTTGAAATACGGTAGAATTTGTTTATTTGTTTTTTTTTTTGTAAAATGTACTTAAGTTAAAAAATTGATACGAACTGATTTGTTTAAATGCTAGAATTACAATGTAGTTGTCCTAAGTAAGTTGAAAGAGAATTCTGAGAGTTTTTCTTATAGAAATCGTACAGAAAGAGAATACAGAAAGAAACAATATTTATATTTTTTTATATTTTGTACATACTGTTGTCCTTTAAGTACTTTTCTAGTACAAACGATATTGTCCTTTACATGCCAGTAATAAAAGAAATTACAACAAAAATCTCGTTTTATTCTAAAACAAACGAACCGACACCTAAACGAGTAACTAGCCTTCCAGCGAGTCTTGCCTCAACTTTGCACTGCTCTGTTGAATCAAGGGTACTGATAAAAGAACTGCATTTACATCTATATACAGGAAAGCACCTCTGTTCATAAACAAGAAAGAATTAACACTAGAATTATTTAAAAAAATAAGAAAAACAAAAATTTTCGTAATTAAATCATTTTTAAATGTAAAAATGGTGGATGCGCCGGGCGAACCGTTTTTTTTTTTCTCCCTGCACTAATTTTAGTTTAATTTGCTAAATCCCGGCAAATTTTTGAGAAAAAACTGATTAGTTCTTCGATAATGATCTATCCTCTAACACCAGATGTATAAAGATAGCGACTATGTTTACACCTGTACACTAAAAAATTAATTCTTTGATTGGACAACCAAAAATCAATTATTCTGGAGAATTTATTTAAAATTAAAGAAACATGCGATAAAATCGTTGAATTCGTGCAAAGATGGTGAATTTTGAAATCAAATTGACGATTTACCGCCAATTTTCCATCAAAACAACATCCCCCACACCGAACCAAGCGATAATATCGATTCAGTCTTCATACAGTCTGACGTAAAGGCTACCAACACAGAAAATCGGGTCATATCATCCAGTACAGTGTATTCCAATCAATAAGCACCTGATTCATTTATTCAACAATTCAAACATGTTGTTTTTCTTTTCGATAATTTTAAATAAACAATTTTAGCATTTTTGTTAATTACTTTAAATCCAACTGGTGAGTTAATTAATGTAAAAATTAATAAAAATTATTAACAATATCATGTTTATTATACCAGAATTGGTAGAATCTCGTTTTATTTGAATTTAATTTTGAGGGAAAATTAACAATTTTTGGGTAAAAATGTTGGAAGGAGCTGTTGCACGATTATTAAACCACATCCTTGGCAAATATGTGGTCGATTTGGATACAGAGAATTTAAATGTCGGCATATTTTCTGGTCACGTGCAATTGACAGATCTCAAATTAAAACCTGAAGCACTGGTTCAATAATAAATTAATCATTAGATTTATTTTAATTAATAAAATTAACAAAAAAACCAATGATTTTAGTATGAATTGGGTCTACCGATTGAAGTGAAAGCTGGAACAATTGGTAAAATCTGGTTACAAATACCATGGTCAACATTATGGAATCAACCTGTAATTATCAATATAGAAGATTTGCATATTATTTTTGGTCCAATTGTAACACAAGATGTATACGATTCAGAAAAGAATAAACGATTGATTAGAGCATTTAAACGGAAAATTTTAACTGATTTAGATACAGAAAGTCATATAATCGGTGGTCCGAATACATTTACACAACATTTAGTAACGAATATTTTAAATAGTTTACAATTAACAATCAGTAATGTTCATATACGATATGAGGATGATGTTAGTTGTACAAAACCAATATCAGCTGGTTTATGTATTGGGAATATTACAGCAGAAACAACAAATTGTAAATGGAAAGCAGCCAAACATGATACAAATTCAAATAATTGTTATTATCTGATAAAAATTGGTACATTTTCGATTTATTGGAATTATGGTTGTGAATTAACAAAATGGGATCTACCATCGCAATATTACACGTGGAGGAATTCAATGTCGAATAGTTTACAAAATTTCACATTAAATAACGAACAATTCGAATTTAGTTAGTTTTGTTAATGCGTTACACCAACAATTTATTAATTTATTTTTTTTTTTTGTAGTAATTAAACCAATGACATCTAAAATTAAAATAACAATGACGAAATCGAAAAATGGCAATATTATTAATTGTTCAACTGATATCATTGTACAAGATTGTAACATTCAAATCAGTAAACAACAATATGATTCAATTCAACAAACACACGATTCATTAAAACGAATGTTAATCAGTTGGAATTTCTTATCACAACGTCCACAAAATTCTATTATTGTTGATAAAAAAAATTGGTGGTTGTATGCTTATAATTCTGTTTTAGAACAACGAATACGTCCGTATTATTGGTTGAATATCAAAAAAACACGTGAAAATTACCGCAATTACACCAATACATACAAACAAATAATCTTAAATCCTAATGATATCGAATTGAAGTTAGATTTACAAAAATACGAAGATCAATTATCGATTATCAATATTGTTATAGCCCGACAACATGCTAGATTACTTGTTTGTTGTTCAATTTCCAATTATGGTCTTCTACCGGGATCGAACCTAAATCGTCTACTGTACCACAATAACAGATTCAATCCTTGTAGTAGAAGACCGTACGTTTTTTCTGAAATAATTCAAAAATTTTTAGGTACAATCGCGTAGTCAAAGTGAGAAGAATTTCTGGTCAATGTTACCATCACCGGAACGTAGATTATTATGTAAAAAAATCGGTTATTCTGATGATAGAGCCGATGAATTCTTATTAATTGAGCAAAAATATAATTTTCGTATAGGTAATGTAACGTTTACATTAACAACAACAAATACAAAAGAATTATTATTATTGACGATGACACAAATTAATTTTGTTTACGAGCCGAATTTCGTTGAGGACACATTTAAAAGTCTATTGAAAATTGAAGGATTAATTCTGGAAGGTATAGATGAAGATGAACATTTAATAACAATTATGGCATCGGAACATTTGAGTACAAGTCCAGCGTATTTTTTAAAAATTGAATTAGCAAGATTGGAAGATTCGAGATTTTCGCATAAATTAAACATTAATTTAGATTCAGTTGAATTTATTTATAATAAGGTTTTGTTAAAATTAACTAAATTTTGATTCTAAATTAATTTGTGATGATTTCAGCAATTTTTTCAAGATTTGAAAGATTTCCTGAATTATGAAGATTTAACAGTTGAATCGTTGCAACAAGAATTGGTTAATTTACCGGAAATTCTCCAAAATTGCCTTAATCAAAAGTTAGAAGATCGCTGGGATATCAATTTAAACGTTAAAATCCCCTATATTGTAATCCCTGAAAATGGTTCATTTTCAAAGTATTTATCGACTTTACAAATTGATTTTAATTTTAATGTGAAACCGCATTTTCAGGGCTGAAAATATTTTAATTGTTGATTTAGGTCGTTATTTGATAACAACCGAACTATTTGAATTTGTCGAAAATGCTACACAAATGGAAATGGAAGAACAATTATATTCAAAATTACATATAAATACGAATGATATACAAATGTTATTTTGTCAAAATTGTGATCAATGGAAAGATGCACGCAAAGAGAAAGATACTGATTTGCATATTGTAACGAAATCATCATTTTCAGCGATTTACGCAAAATGCGCCAAAGATGAAAAAACTATACCAGAGTAGAACTAAACCCTACAATATTCTGTAACAAATCATCATCTCCATCCATCTAAGATTACTATTTTCTATTCTAAAGGCCCACGATGTCAGGGAAAAATCTGCAAAGCTGCATGCGTTTTTGCTTGTGTCGAACAGAGGCGGACTTCGCTGAGAAATACTAAAAATAAAGACGATAACAGGGATGATGATGATGATGATGATTTGTTATAAAATACCAAAAACCACACAATTCCTGATAATCACCAATTTTTCAGTTATAAGTTCAACATAAATTTTCAAACGGTAAAATTGAATTTATCGGAACGGCGAATTGGGCAAATTTTACGATTTTTCAATACAGAACAGTTGATTTCCAATAATATCCATTTAAAAATTATGAATAAATTGATTAATGATCGAATTTATGGTGAATTCAAATTGGATTATTTAACAAAAATTGAAAATTTAGTTACAATTAGTGATGATTTTATTAAAATTAAACGAAAAACAACAGAGAAACTTCCACAGAAAACCGAGTACATTTTATAGAATTTCAAAATTAATTAATTAATTCTCTAATTAGTCTTTATTATAGGAAATCAATAGAAAATAATAAAAAACAAGACATGAATGAGGTATGGGCGAGATGCGTTGATTTACCAGGATTAGAAGACAATATTTCACCAAACAATAATCTAAATACACTATTCCGATTTGTAATAAATGAGGTAATTGTTGATTTAATTAATTATCAACAAATTATAATTATCTGTTTTGTTTCTCTAATAGTTTTCTATTGTTTTCTCACGTTCAACTGATAGTACAGACCGTCAATATTTAATGTTACGTTTAGGTATATTTACAATGGATTTAGCATTAATGACATATGGTCCAGCTTATCAATTATCAATAAATAATATTTTATTAACTGATAAATTACATACAACATCAAGTGGACAATATTTCGATTTAATTTATACACCAATACCAAGTACAATTGATGTTATAACAATATTATATCGATGTGTTAGTGCTAATTGTCCAGATTTTTGGACACATTTTCATGGTGTTGAAACATCATTAGTTGCTGATTTAGGTACCATACATCTATTATTACATCAAGAAGCTATCCATACTGTTATCAAATATACTAAATACCTCATCAATAAGTAATAATCATCAATTATTATTATTATTATTATCATCAATAAAATGTTGATTAATTTTAGAATCCGATCGCAAATCTCTATAAATTTCAATGAGACACTTATGACTATTTTTAAGAAAATTGATAAGATTCTACATAAACAACCGTTAACACCTGTACCACCTGGATCTGTGAAATTTTCACATTCAGCACGTTTAGCAAATATTAATATACGTGTTTGTGATTCTGATTTTGATATAATTAATGTTCAATTATCAGGATTAGAGATGGATTTTCTATTTCGTGCCAATGAACGATTTGTTTTCCGATCATTTTTAAGTAGTATCAATGTTGAACATCTATCAGATCTCACATTGTACACAAAGGTAAATAAAATAACAAAAATTTCAGATTCATCAAAAAATAGACGAAGATTTTGGGGATATTTTAAAAAGTTGACGTTTTGCAGGGTGGTAGTTGTTCTAATTTTTACAGTAACATACACAGCAACATAGCAATGGGGGGTTCTAATTCACTTTTGTGCGGGAAACTTGAATTTTGCGTTTTGGTGGAGGGCCGGTAGTTGAGGTGGTGGTATTACCCCAACTGGGGTAATTACCGCGCAAAAATGGTAGAACCCCCACTGCTATACACAGATCGTTTTTTACTAGAGTAAAATTTCGTTCTAATGTACAAAGGAGGGGATATCCGTACGCCTCAGTAGCGATAACTCCGCCTCCGTACATTATTTTGCGATATTACTCTAAACTTATCGAACAATTTTCCTCACAGGTCCTATCTACTGGTGATGATAAAGTCTACGAAGTGAAATATGTCCGGCATGCCGCCAATATTCGACAGAAAAACGACATCTCCCCATCATCCGACGAGATTACAACAGGTGGTAGTTTCAAGTTACAACTCGGCCAAATTCACGTAACCTTTCTCTATAAGTTGATTGTACAACTTCAAGTAATTAATTATCAAATTTTGCGGCACTATTCACCTTTGTGTTTGATTGAAATTTCAATTACAGAGATTTATAGCGAATCTAGAAGCTTACAATTTTCTAAATCGTACAATTACATTCTTATCAAATATGATTCAATCAGCTACTGAAACTTTAAAAGCAAACACAAAAATCCATCTAGCTATCAATGTGTGCGGTCCAGTTTTATTATTTCCACAAAAATCATCATCACCCAGTGTTTTAATTATCGATACCGGTGAATTCCATATCGAGAATTTCTTTAAAGATTACTCGAATGATGTAGTGGAGAATATTTTGTTGAAATGGACTGATGTTACAGTGACACGTGGTGTAATGACATTAACTGGAACACTTGAAATGCAAGTCAGTTTTGTTGATTCACAAAAATCTTAATTTGCAACATTTCATTTAAATGTGGAAATCGTTTCAGGAAACTCTAATTGAACCGATCAGTTTGAATTTAGATATAAAACGCTATACAAATCCGAAAAATATGCAAAAATCTTGGGATATTGATGGTGTTATCGATTCAATTCAAATAACTTTAGGTCAACGTGATATATCAACAATAATGTCAATCTATACGGATAATATTGGTGAAGGTGAAATTATCGATTTATTTCCACAACAAATCAAATCACCAATACAAACAATTCATAATGGTATTGATGAAAATATGAAGAATCTAGAAGCATTCTTTTCAGAACCAAAACAGAAGAATATCATTGCAAAATTCACATTAGACGAATTCAATATTTCATTATTTTTCGATTCTGGTGAATTATTAAGCTCACCAATACGTGACCTAAATCATGGTTTATGTAAATTACGCATCAACGATATCAATATGAATTTAATTGTTTACACGGATGAAAGTTTAGATGGGAAATTATCAGCGGATATTGTGATGATTGAAGAAATCGGACCTGATGCTAACGTTTACGATAAAACGTAATAACTAATCCCAGTTTAATTACAGAGCTTTTTGATGTTATTATTGTTAAAATTACAGAATCCTCCAATCACCAGGTGATGATAATAAGAACAACAATTGTAATATAACGATAAATCGTGCCCCAATTGTCGATATTACTTTCCATCAAAATAAATCCGGTGATAAATCGGTTGATATAATTATCGGTCGATTAAGTTTAAGTTTATCAGTACCGTTTTGTGAGAAATTAGCATTATTTATATTAGAGTGCCTTCCAAAAGAGAATCCAGATATTGGTATTATCAATCATGGTTATGATGAATACGATCAACAACAGAATGATAAGAATTTGAAAGAATATCAAACAAGTTTAACGGTTTCTTTACGGATAAATAAACCCGAATTTATTTTTTTGGTTGAAACTACATCGAATAAAAAACGTTATTTTCTAACACATTGTGAAATCTTATCGGATTATTCGTTGCATAGTAATCGTTTAAATTTAGTTGTCTCCTTATCAGGATTGCATTCATTATTCTATGATATTGGTGTTAATTCTAATGAACCATACGTTATATTGAAACAATGCGATCTTGAATTTTCTAAATGTTATTCAGATGAGAAAGGCAAGAAGATTATTGCATCAATATCATCGATTTATATACAAATCTGTAGTCGTGTAATCCATTCAATTACAGATATTTTAAATGATATTGCTGAACATTTTAAAGTGCCTGAAATTGAATTAAATCGTAACGAAATCAAAATTGAACCAAACTGTAGTAATAATAATAATAAAATACAAATTGATGATTTATGGGAAACGAAAAAAGTCGGTGATTATTTGTTACAATCAAATGAAACAACACAACAACAACAAATTGAAACAATTCCAACACAAAAAAATGCGATTAATTTACATGAAATTCTATTAATACCAAAATTCGATGTTGTTATTATATTTGAATTAGAAGAAATACAAGTTTTATTAATCAAATCAACAATAGAAATTACAATTTACGATTGGTCATCATTATTGAATTCTACATGTGAATTTACAATACAAGCAAATTATTTTAATGAAAATCTACAAGTATGGGAACCAATGATTGATCCTGTTGTTATTGATGAAAAAGATTATAAACCATGGGATATTTTAATAAAAATCTTTCAAGATAAATCATTACCAATGTTAAATACAATGATTGATATGAAAAATAAAAATCATCATTCAAGGAAAAAAAATCGTAATATTACACCGATAACAACAACAGAAGATGAAGATTCCGGTGATGATATGATGTATTTAGAACCGATTAATCCATTACATAATCGTACAAATCGACGGGTCAAAACTAGTCTATCAACGTTTCTAGATGACTCGGATTCGGAGAATGAGGATTGTGCTATGGAGAAACTAGCTGCAGCGATATCCGATCTATTCACAGGTAAGTCAGTAATTAGAGAACAAGATCTGCTGGAAAACGAGCCAAAAATATCCGAAAACTATCCCGAAAAATAGCATTTACAAAGAATGTTAAAAATGGTGGATGCGCCGGGCGAGCGTTTATACTTGAACAGCTAAACTCCACGATAAAGTTGTTCTAAATTTATTTATGCATCCAGCAGTTCTAAAACAGTTGCTTATTTAAATTTTAGGTGATTGGAACGAGAGTGAGGAGAGCGATTTCATCCATTCAAGTGACGGTGAAGATGAATCTGATACAAACACGAAAACCAAACAACAAGACGACAAATCGTATGAAACAAATTACACGAAATCAACTTACATACTAATTGATGCTAAAGAAGTATTAAATATCAGTATAACACCAACATTTCTTAAAGTTTTAAATGAACTACTAACACTCTATTCAAATAAAACATTATCTGTAGTGACTGATAGGAATGCAATTAATTTGATTAACGATATCGGTCCACAAACAAAAGTTGAATTATATGAAAAGAAAACGAATATAGAAGATGAAGAAACAACATTATTATGTGTTAAAACGTTTGAAAATCAAGATTCTCTACCGAATAGTCCAACAAGAAGTATCTATTATGCTGGTGATTTTAGTGAAGATTTAAATGAAGATCGTGATAGTAATGTTGATGATTTGGGTAAAAATGATACGGAAGTCAATTATGATTTTGAAACATTATCAAGTCTACAATTTCCATCAGAAACAACATCACAATTATACGATAAAATCAATAAACATTTCATACGGATAATTTTACCGAATTTTATGCCAATACAAACGAATTGTTCACGTCGAAATTGGCAGAAATTAATACGTTTACATTCAATTCCCACAACAACAACAACAACAACAACAACAACAACAAATCAAATTTATTATCTAGCAGCACGTCATGAAATTAGTAAAATTGGACGTAATGTTGTTATAAGTTCACCATTACAAATTAAAAATGAAACATGTTTTGCATTGAGTGTTTTATATCAACCATCGGTTTTACAACAATTGAATTTAGAACCAGTTGGTGATGTTACAAATCCATTTGAAACAACAATGCGTATTGCTGTATTGGAAGCACACGAACAATATAATGTTCCATTATATATCGCTTATCATTGTAAATTATTTATTCAACCAGCTTATGCCGAGTAATTTTAAGAAATTCATTAATTAATTTATAAAAATTTAATAATTTTATTTAAAAAATTCTAGGGGACATTATATATCCGATTCGGGTATATGGTGGCGTGATTTATCAACAGAATTAGATATCGCCCATAATCTACATTGTAGTCCGAAAAGTAATTCAAATTTAGAAATTTTCTCATTACGTGTTGTTTTAACGAAAAATTTAAAAATCAACAATTTACAAACACATGCAATACCAAATTATATTATCCATTTATTACCACCATTAATTCTACATAATTTCTTACCATATTCATTAGAAGTGGAGAATCTTAGTTTGAAACAATTAATTAAAGTTGAACCGGGTGAGAAGAAGAGTGTGTATTCGTTAGATTTAACAAAAGATCAAAAATTATTGATACGGGTTAAATATAATTTATTAATATGGACGGGTATGTTGAATTTTACAACATATCTAGATGAGAAGATTATCGTTTTATCATCTGATAATAAAGATTTAAAGAATTTAGCAATTAATGTACGTACAGATCGTGAAGGTAGTTGTAATGTTTATTTCTACACATCATATTGGATTATCAATAAAACTGGATTACCATTAAAAATTAAGGTAATTGATTAAAATTAAAGGCCTATGTAAACGATGATTACGCGCAGTAATCGCAGTCTGTAGATACCTTTCCACAGATATATTAATTGATATTTACGCGCTGCAACCGCTCACGTTTCACGAACGCGCGGAATCAGCGCGATAAAAAAAGCCATCGTTTGCATACGGCCATAATTGAATTAATTTTAATAATTATTGCAAATTTAGGCATCAGCAACTAATACAATTTATGAAAGTAATAATGAAGATATCTTATTGTTCACCTATAAACGTCATGGTAGACAAACATTAAATATTAAAGTTTATGAATCGAATTGGTCGAATGAATTTGGTTTAGAATGTGCCGGTACTACTGGTTTAATTGTTTGTAAAGATAATGAACGTAAAAAGAAATATTTATTCTTTTTATCAATTAAACTATCACAAATGTGTCCAAGATTAACGAAAATTGTAACATTATTACCCAGTTTTCTGATAACAAACAATACCAATAAGAATTTAAGGTATAAACAATCATAATTTGGAATAATTAGAACAAATTTTAATTAATTTTAATCCAGATTTATGGAACATAATGAAAAAACCGATTTATGGATCGATATTGGACCAAATCAAACGTTAACATTTTGGCCAGAAACATCATCAATGCAAATGTATGTAAAATATCGTGATAGTAAAATAATTTCCCAATGTTTTAATATTGCAACAACGAACCGTACTGTTCTACGTATGGATAAAGGGGTAAACTTTTCTATTATTATTATTATTATTATTAATATTTAAATAATAACAACAACAACATTTAAGGGTGGTCTTACTGTTGATGTAACCGGTGGTATTAACGATTCTTTCAAAATAACCTTCAACGATTATAAATACGGTGATGCTCCGGTACTTGTTCGTAATTATTGTCCGGATTTATTTTTAAAAATCCAACAACAAGACGAAAGTCCGGTAACATTATTAAGTCCATATAATTCATTATTATATACATGGGATGATCCAACGAAAATACGTAAATTAGTATGGAATGTTTATAATAATAAAGGTGTCGGTTTTATATTGGATACAACTCAGGATAGTTTCGGTGAAGAAAAAATATTGTTTCATAGTGTAACAACACCAACAACAACAACAACAACGAATAATTTAACAACAATATCATCAAGTAGTGATGATTCTGATAGTACAGATAGTGTTAAAACAATAATGAAAAAGAAAGTACGTCGTGATAAGATTGTAATCTATTGGATTTGTTATCGTGAGAATCAACAAAAAATTTTATTATTCACACAAGAATTACGTATTTTCAATTGTATTGTTAACGATTATTTTATGGAACATTGTTATATTGAATGTTTATTATCATTATCTGGTATTGGTGTGTCATGTTTTACATCGGAAAATTTGAAAAAAGAACACATCTATTTATCAATAGCTGATGCACCAGCTATATGGGAAGTGAATGTTGGACATAAATGGAAAACATTAACATTAGAATTAGCATCATGGATTGAAGATAAATATCGTTTACATTATAAAAAATGTCAATTAAAAGATTATATACATATTGATTTTGAAAAGATGTATATGTTGAAACCGTTCTTTGCTGAATTGAAACGTACCTATACACCGGCTGTTTATTTACAATATAGAAAATCACAAAATTATTGTAATTATAATATGAAAATGCACAGTTTACAAATTGACAATAAAATCTGTAATACAATCGTATTACAGCCATTACCTCCAAATAATATTAAAGGTTTAAACTCATTTGTGGATGTAAATATTTTAAAAAATACGATCAAAGATTGTGATATCTATCGTTATATTAAGATAACAATACGCGATTTCTATTTAAATATTGAAAATGATTTATTATTAGAACTTGATGAGACTTTAATGCAATATAAGAAATTCTATGATGAAACAACAGCCTCCTATATCAATGACATGAAATACATTCAAGATTTAACAAGAACTAAAGTGAGTATTATTCTTTTTAAATTGACATGGGAATTACAACACCAAGAACACTCTCCTTCGTGGCATCGTTTCTATCCTCTTGAGGTATTGTGTGTAATTACTGCTGTAGAGCTTGTAGTGTCTGTGGAGGTTGTAGCAAGTTCCCCAGTCTTCTCCCCACAATATCCCAAACATGCTCGATGGGCGAAAGATCGGGAGATCGGGGTGGCTACAGCAAAAGATCAACATTACCCTCTGCAAATTCATAGAAAAGTGGATCTTCCAATTGTCCAAGAAATGGGAGAATATCGCTGAGCGGTCATATTGCCTCGGAGGAATACCAAACAAGACCGACTCCCATTAGTTATAACATCCCATACCATAATCCCCATTGTTTTTTGTAGTTAAACGTTTCTGCCAAATTTTGTCAAGAAATTGCTACCACCTTATTCTTGGTGTTGCAATTCCCAGGTCATTGAGTTTATAATTGTTTTTGTTTTTTTTTAGAATCATAAACAATCACGCACGATAATTGAATATTTATTTGTTGAAAATTTCGAAATACAACTCCATATATCGAATAAAACACAAATAACATTGAATAGTTGCCATTTACCAATCTGTAAAATTTTAGATTATTTATTCCCAATTAATATATCACCGTATATGCCAATTGAAGGTGTTGTACACAGGTAAATCTAGTAAAATAGACGAATAAAACTTACCAAATACAATTTGAATTTTAGAATACCACCAGTTGAACAAATCAGCTTAAGTGAAGATCTATCAATAATTATTTACAATTTATTAACACGAATTACATCACATTTCTTACAACAATATTATTCGCATGTGCTTGGCTTACAAGTTTTAGTAAATACATTTGCAATCCAACAACCACCAAAGGTAATAATGAAGCAGCAATCTTCAAGTTTTAGATTGATAATTCAGAAAAAATTGTAGAATAATCCCAATGAAATAGAAAAAATGTCAAATATCCTCCTATATGGTTCTAGATGTCTATTAAGTCATATTAATATGTCACCAGCTGCTTTAGAACAATGTGTTATCGATATTTTTGCAAATCAAACAATTGAAAATATACAAAGAATACGACGACATGGTTCTTATCAAAAATCAGAAATTGTACCAAAAATGATAACATCATCATCGAAAAATTTCCATAGTGGTGTACCTAATGCGTTAAATCAATTAATTGTTAAAAAACAAAACGGTTAATATTGTTGTTTTGAATTTTGTTTCGTCTAAATTAATTAAAAATAATAATGATTGTAGTTGGTGTGAATTGTGATGGTGAAATGTTCTTTCGTACAACTGGTAAAGCATTATTATCGTTAGTAACACGTCATCCTGATGAAAAATCAGATAGTGTTGAAGTAGCTAAAGAGGCATTACGTAGAGCTGCGATTTTAGGTGAACCAATACGGATACAACAACGTTTAACTAGATTTTACAATAAATATTTAGTAAATTTTTTTCTATTCTAATTACATATTTAATTTGAATTTAAAATTAAGAAAAATTAAATTTTAAGGGACTCAAACCGTTTTCTGTTTATGAATCAATGGGACAGAATTTATTAGAAATTGTTGGTAATTGTAGATTTATCAATGATACGTATTGGTCGCATGCAGCAATTGATAAAGTTGGCAAATCAATTTTGTTAATTTCATTACAGTAAGTTTTTTTTTTATATATACCGTAAGATTTTCAAGAGTAGGTTCATAGGGAAACACAAGCATTAAATAGTCCTATGGCTTTCAAATAAGTTGAAGTGAGATGGAGGGAAAACTTGTGGTCAGAGGGTGTTTCTCTCCATCTCACTGCAACTTATTTGAAAGCCATAGGACTAGTTAATGGTTGTATTTCCCTATAAGCCTACTCTTGAAAATCTCACGGTATATACAAATACAGGTGAACCAGGCGAAGCTACACTTTCCGTATTTTTTTGCGAAACGAAACAAAGACACAAGGATAGAGAATATTCTATCTAAAAATGACTTGATAACAAAATGGTTCATATCGATAACAGCGTTTCTAAAATGAAAAAAAACGGGATCTCTCAGAATCTATTGATAAATGAGCAAAGGACCACAGCTGAAACTCCGGATTGTGACAACAATTTTCGTTTTCGAAAATCGTCATTTTCATCTATAAATAGAATTTCTATTTAAATTACGAAAAATTTGTAATATTTGATTTTTCTAGCCATACAAATGCCAATTTTTGTAAACGAAAAATTATTGCCACAATCTACACATTCTGGAATTTCAGCTGTAATGGTTCTTTGTTCAATTTTGTGCAGTTTCTGAGAGATAATAACCGTTTTTTCCACTTCAGAAACTCTTTCATCGATAAGGCCCATTTTGATATCGTTATTTTTAGATAGAGTACTCTGTATGCTTGTTTTTGTTTCATTTCTTTAAAAAAATACGGAAATTGTAGCTTCGCCTGATACACCCTGTATCTAAAAATGGAATAATAAGAAAATCTCTAATTTTAGGCATATAATCCGGATTAATAAATACCGATTATGGGGCAATTGGGAAATAGAATGGTCCATAGACTTGGATGATATAATATCAATGCCGAAAATCACAACAAATGAGCTTATTTTCAATATGCGTCAAGTAATTTGTTTGATTTGCCATTAAATTTGATGTAAATTAAAAATTATTGTGTTTTTAGAATGAAAATACTGGTGAATTAATTAAAATCACCGGTGATAAAGAGATGCTTACCTGGATCCATGAGAAGATCGAACAAGCAATCATTGTCAGCATGGAAGAGAAATCTTGGGCAATTACTGAAAATTAAATCGCTTAAAATAATAAATATTTGTTTGTGAAAATTGAAAAAACAAAAAGACAATGCTTTATTTATAAAACAACATAATTTTCCAAATATAAAAATAATAATTAATTGAAAAAAAAAAAAACAAAACAATGAAATCACTTTTATTTCTTCGGATGTAATTCAACTGTTAATGGATCATCATTGATGATTTCAACATGAATCGATTTCCCAATAAATTCTTTCAAACGATTAAAATAACGATTCTCTTCATTTGTATTTGATAGATTTGCAACATTAATGTTTGCAATATAATTATGAACTAAAACATCTAACCATTCCGGTTTTATTTGTTTGATATCGGATGTAATCACCATTTCAATGATTGCATAATCAACAAAAAATACTGTAGCAAAACCATAACTATTTAAATTTAATATTTTAGCACGTGCCCATTTTTTCTCATTTTTAATAAATGCAACACATGGTTGATCCACATTTGGATTATCTAACATTGGTTGTTCATCAATTGTTTGTTCAATATTTTCAGTTAATAATTTCAAATCATCTGATTGTTTATTATTGTAACATAAGACGATTTCATTGAATTTCAAAACATTAACCACATACATTTCAACAATTTGACCAGTTGTTAATGGGGGATAATAGAATTTCTCAATTATCATATCATCATCTTCAGTCCAATTGATGATATTTGTTGTAGATGTCTCCTCATCATCATTCGATTCTTCTGGTTTATCATCATCATCATTAGATTCTTCTTGTTTATTATCAGAATCAACGAAATCATCCATTTTTATTGATTTATTATAACCGATTAATTCGTCACAATTATCGACAAGATGTTGATTCAAATTCTTACCATATTTTGAATAAATCTCAGCTAATGGTAATGATTGTTTCAAATCACTTTTAATAACCACATGAATATCACTTTCAATTAATGAATAAACTTTTTCATAAACTGTTTTTGGCCAATAATCACCATTAGCTGGATAAATATTAAATAAACGTATACGTTGTAATAATGGTGCAACATCAGGAAACATAATTTGTGGACTTAAATCATTTATATCAACATTATGTTCACTAGCAAAATCAATCATTTCAATTGTTATATGATTTGTTTGTTTTTTATGATTATTATTGGTTATTGTACCACGATACCAATAATTTTCATATTTAATTGAACACATTTCACCATATTTCCAATTTGTACGTTTCACAACATTATCATTTGTATCAAATTGTTCTTTCATTGATGTTTCTAATTCTTTATATAATTCATCAAATTCATTTGTACGTATATAGAAAATTCCATTTGTATCAATACAAATGATTTTCGCATCAAATTCTCGTTCTTTTATTGGTAGATAAGGTGGCCATGTTTTCGTAAAACATTCCTCA
Organism: Lydus trimaculatus; assembly: GCA_037414755.1. Classification (NCBI taxonomy): domain Eukaryota; kingdom Metazoa; phylum Arthropoda; class Insecta; order Coleoptera; family Meloidae; genus Lydus; species Lydus trimaculatus. Next base: position 17,343 of record JAZBGY010000481.1, on the reverse strand, counting down.
ATCTTTATTGGTAATTTCACTGTTTCATCATCACCAACAACATCTACTAATTGATTAATTTGTTGTAATGTTGGTAATAAATTTGTTTGTTTCATATTTAACGCTAATCCGGATTGTATAAATAAATTATTAATTGATATAAAACGTATTTTTGTTGGTTGTAATGCTGTACCGGTTATTGTTAATGCATACCACATTATACAACCGAAAATTTTCGATTTTGATGATTTCTTCATTTCAACTTTTTTCAAATAAAAATCTTTACGATTACGAAATATCTGTTCCAACATTTCAATGGATGCTTTCGTCCATTGTTTACCATCACCAGCTGGACGTATATTAGCTAAATAACATTTATAAATAAAATCTAAATAATTATTTTGGAAATATTGTTCATAAATAAAAATTGATGATAAATCTAATTCAATTTCACGTATCTCATCATATAAATAGACAATATAACGATTGAAATTTGGCATTTTACGACGTATTATACCACGACGATAATAACAACATGCTTCATCATAAATAACACATAATTCATTTGGTTTCCATGATTTTTTTTTCGTACGTACAACATTATAATGAATTTGTAATTCTTTATGTAATAATTCTTCTTTTTCATAATTCGATTGGAATTTGATATAAATCAAACTGGGATCTTGATAATTAACAATTTTTATACTTTCTTTAAAACCGATTTTAGCTTCCGGATCTTCTTCTAAATCATTTGCAATAGCATCTTCACGATCTTTTAATGTTTTTGTTAATATTAAATTTTCATCAAATTTATTATTTTCAATTTCATTAAATGGCCACAATACAGTCTCTGACATTATACCAGTAGATTGTGCTAATTTACGTTCAACTAATAATGCATTTATACAAATTTCACCATTTTCAATTTGTTTAAATAAACCAACTTCTAATACTGGTTGAATTGAATTGATGACCATTTTGATTTTTTCATCAATTAATTCAGTAATTAGAAAATTTTTAACATCATCCGACCATATATTATTAATACATTGAATATCAGCTAATTTAATACAAATAGCTTGTTGTTCAATACGACAAAATTCATCTGGTAATTGTTTGATATCATTCCATGATACATCAATAATAAAACCATAATCAACTAATAATACTTGTGCAATTTTCTCTGGTAAACATACATTTTTAACTTGTGCACGATACCAATTACCATAATCTAAATTATCATATTTAACAATAACATCACTATTCTCAGCTGGTATACACGAATAACGTTGATTTTTTATAAAATAATTCTCCATATTACGATGTAATTCATCTAAATACTTTTTATTACGTATTAATTGTATATAAATATTATATGGATCATTTATTGTTGTTACATTAACATATTCGGTTTGACCAATTTCGAAATTTGTTGTATTTTTAAATAATTTCAAAGGATTTTTTATAATTTTCTTATCAAAATTACAATCATCAACAAATTGTTGATTTAATAAATCAACAATTTGTATTAAACGATCATTAGTATCACGTACAAATAATTCAACTTGTTCTGCTGCTAACAATAATAATCCACTAGATGATTCTTTATTATTATTAACAGAATAACAACGTTTCAATAATAATTCTTTATTTTTAATAATTTGTATGAAATTCAAACGTATCTCTTGATTCCATACTATTGTTGATGGTCGTTTTAATTCACAATGTAATGCAAACGGTTGACGATTCATCATACGATTATTTAATAAATATAATTTATCAATTGTAACAATTTGTGTATTACCATAATCAATATAAAAAATCTCATATGATTTTTCTTTATTTGTATTATTATCGATTATACGAATTAAACGTCCACGACGCCAATAATTATTGCCTTTTATAATATAACAAACTAAATATAAATTATTCATTGATAATTTATCGGGGGTTACAGTCTTTTTAGGTAGATTCCGTAGATATTTACTTAAATCTTTCAAATTATTTTGTGATTGAGTTGTTTGAACATAAAAACTATCAAGATCATTCAAATGCGTTACAATAACTTCTCTCAATTTATCTATTAAAAAACAAAAAAAAACAAATTAAATAAAAATACAGACAATTAATATCAAAATCACCTTTAGCTTTATTATCAACCGGTTTAACTGTATTTTGTATTTCTTCAGTTAAATTTTCAGCCATAATTTCAGGTTGTTTCTTTATACTTTTAATACTATTACTACAACTACTATTAACATCAAAATTGTCTGTTATAGTTAAAATATGTTCTTCATTCGAATGATTATCAGTTGATACTTGTAATGATGATAATGATGATGATGATGATATTGTACTTAATTTATCATCATATTCATATGGTATTAATTGATAATTAAAACTATTAGGTCGAGATATTTGAAATTTTGTTTCTAAATTATTTAAATCTTCATTTGCAATAAATCTATAAACAACCAAATAAATAAATTAATAACAATTTTCTTTATTTACATAAAAAAACAACAAAAAACAAAATACTTACTGTACAAATTCGGTATTATTACCATCATCTTCATTATTTTGTTGTTGTTGTAATACTAATTGACATGGTGTTTTTGTTAAATTTTGTATTTCTTTTAATAATGCTTTTATATTAATTGATTTATATGTTGTTATTGTTTTATGAATGGTTAATAAATTAATGATACGTTTTATTGTTTGTTGTATTGAAATTTTTTCATCTTCATTATTATTATAATTACCAATATTATTAAAATTATTTAATTGATCTAATAATTGTTTTTCAATTAAATGTAATTTACCATGATAATCAGTGAAATATTTTTTTATTTCTTTTTTTACATCTGTATAATCTGTTGTTTGTATTTGATCCAATTTCTACAACAACAATTATAATATTGAAGGATTCATGTACCTACATAATGTTGTTGTTGAAAAAAAAGGGGGATAATATCGAAAAGAACGGAGAAGACAACAAACATTCAAACAAACAACAACATAAGACAGTCATTCGCGAGATGTCGATACAATAATAATAATAATCATAATCGTATAAAAACTTTCTAAATAAAAACAACAACAACAACAACAACAATGAATTATTATTTATCACATTTTCTACCTGCTGTGATAGTAATTTTAGGATATTTACTTATCATTGGTAAGTTATTATAACACAAATTAAATATTAAGAAAAACAATTTAAATAAATAAATAAACATTGAAATAGAAAACCAAAACATGATCTCGTGAAAGTCGCCTCATTATTATAAACAATGATTTTATTACAACATCTTTTTCTATTTATAATAATAATAATAATAATAATAATAGTCCCTCTAGATATGTTACGCAATTTAGGATGCTGGATCAATTCCACACATTCTTCCGGAAATTCAATTTTCAATTTGTTTAAAATTCAATTTGAAATGTGATACAACGAATAGAGAAAATGAGGTGAAATTTCGTAATAAATGCAATTTATAATAATTTTCAATTGGGACACACATGCATTTTTAGATTAAATATTTAAACAAAAACAAAACAAAAATCATCATTATTTATAATAATCGTCATCATCATCATCATTTATTATTCCGTGTCAGTCGAAATTAATTAATTCAATAGGTGTGTATGTGTAACTACTATTATTGTAGTAGATTTTCAATATTTCATAATGGAAATTGTGAAAATGCATTCGATTTTGAAATATAAAACAAGAACAAAAAATGGAAAATTTTTTTAAAAAAAATAAATCATGTCAATGATACAAATTTTAAGAATATTAATGAAGGTTTTCTTTCATATTAACAATTTATTTAAACAAAAATCTATAAACCATGAACCTCCTATCTAAACTCTGGCAAAAATTCATTTTTATTTGTAGTTTGCCTTGAACTGTATTTAAGAATAATATAATACAAAATTTACCTCCTCCAAGGTATAATCATTATTATTATTATTATTGTTTGTTTGTTAAAAAATATCACGCTATTTCCTATATTTTTTTTGTTTATTTGTTTATAAAACAATCATATACTCGATCTATTTGAATTTAACCAACTTAACTTTGATGTGATTAATTTATAATAAATCTTTCTTTTGTAGATGGTTTTGAACAGAAAACACGAGTAAAAAGACCTAGAGCACCACCACCCCCAACACCAGAACAACAACAACAACAACAACCAGAAGAAGAACCGTATAATGATGTTAATAGTGATTTAAATGAACGTAACAATCTATTAAATACAAAATATGTCCCACCTGGTTTTATAAGTCCATCAGTTATTGAATATTTAGAATTGGGCAAATCAATTCCAGGTATTGTAATATTAATAATAATAAAACTATTAACAAGGCCCCCAATGTCAAAATCAACAGGTTCTGCAGTATTATATATTACACGACAAATTATTTAAATTTATGTAAATTTGGCAATTTCACTACAACTACACAACTACAATTAAATACCATTGACATTAATTTCTTTTTTATTTTTTATTATTATTATAGGACGACCTGGTACAGATTATCCTATACTTAGTATAGTGCCATATACGAATTTTTATTGTGATGAACAACAATATCCTGGATTTTATGCTGATGAAGAGACACGTTGTCAAACATGGCATTATTGCGATATTGATGGTAGACAAACAACATTTTTATGTCCAAATGGTACACAATTCAGTCAAATTGTATTTGTTTGTGATTGGTGGTTTAATGTACGATGTGACTTAAGTTCAAAGTAATTTTTTATTTTAACAAAACTATTATTATTATTATTATTAGCATTAAAACAAAATTCTAATTTGTAGATTATATCCAATTAATAGTAGATTATATGGTAGACCGAAATTAGATCCAACACGTCCACATAGAACAATTACAAAACAATTATTGGAAGAAATATTCAATGATGATAATGATGGAAAAAAGAAGAAATAAATTGTGATAAACTAATTTTTTTATATATATATATATATATATATGTAATTGTTTAAATTTTTATAATCGTATTTTTGTAAATATTGGTAATTGCCGTAGGGTTTGTTTTTAATTTTAATATTTGATTATTCAATAGATAACAACAAAATACACATAAATTGTTGAATAATCATAGTAGCTTCAAATGGAACTGTTTTTTTTTTATTGAAATAGATTTTTGTTGTATAAAATGAGAAATTTTGAAATAAATAGAACAACAATATACACAGATACTGTGTCTCTGTGTGTGTATGTGTGTGTATGTTATCCTAGTGGACGTAATACAACAAATTTCTCAACTAAATCAGATAAACTCCGAGGAGTTCAGGTTTCAAGCTTGATCTATTTGCATTTTGTAATTAACGATCAACAACAGAGAGAGAGGGAGAGGGAGAGAAATCCTCTAAAGTAGAAATCTATGTGATTATACATATATCCATTTACGGAAGTAGTGTGTAAATTGCATTTAACAATTTCCATTAGAGTTTTATAACTAATTTCTAATATAACATCTATATATATATTTACAAACTAACTCACTCATTTACTCAAAATAAACAAACTTGTGTTGATTTTATTTTTTTAAAAAAAGAAAGAGAAAAACTATCATTAATTAAATTGATAGTTGAATGTTTTGAAAGTACTATGATTTAGATAATTTTCACATTTTCTATATTTTCTATAAATCAAATTGAATTGAAAGTTTCAACTATTATTTTTTTCAAAAAAAGATCAATAATAAATCTTGGTAAAAATGCATATTTTCATTTATATTACCACAGGCAAATACACTTACTTGAAAATCCGATACACCTCTGCAATTGTAAATAATTATAATGGGAATCGATTGTGACACAAACGTCAATTTTAACGTTCAAATAGAAGGCTACCAGATCCAGGATCGGCGCTAGCAGGTAAGGCGCCCTTGTGCATACAGATTTTCAACGCCCCCTTATTGACCTTACCTCAAGATAAAATCCCTTGTTGTACCATAATAATCACGTTTTGTGAAGCATAAAAACCTACACTACATGAAAGAACTAATAACAGTAAAATTTTACTTAATTTTGATATGATTTAAAACGTAATTTGGCACTCTTGTGCAGTGCACAACCACTTACGCCGGGCATGATCACATTCCTTTTTGAAGAATGAAATTATAAAATTATTGTTAAATTAGAGAGTTATTCATTCGTTAAATCGTTTAGTGAAATCCACCCTATATGCTTTATAATTTGATGAACCTACTATACAGTATGCAGCAACAAATTAGGTACATAGGAGAAAAACATCGACTTTACCCACTCTCATTTCTTTCATAAAAGTTGAGATAAACAGAAACTGGTCAGCTAGAAGTGTAACAACGTCGATTGTTGGCGCCACCTATTCCTAGTTCTATTTTCATCTACCATCACTCTTTCATCCATTAAAAATGTTAGCAATTAGATGATAAACATTTACTATCTTTGCCAGAAGCATCAGTAATATTATGAAATTTTCCTTAAAGTACTGGCTTTCTGGCTGTTGGTGCTTTTCCCTATGTACCTATTTTGCTGTCGCATACTGTAGAATTTGCAATACTTTACAATAATAAAGAATACAGTTGTTCTGACAGCAGACAAAATATTTAATTAATTAAATTTCAACCTAATAATGAGACAAACATCCAAAAAAAAAAACATGAATAAAACTATTCACACTTTAATAAAATTTCGAAATTACAAAGAAATACTTCTATTGTTAACGTTAATTAATAGACAACCACCAACTATTTGAATATTACAACATTTTAAAGAATTTCACATACATTAGTCTGTTTTGTTGCTTTTTTTTTGAAGGAAATCTCAGAATTCTTAGCAAATTTATTAAAAGACTTTCAAAAAAAAATCATGTCGAACTATAAAACCACACCAATGACGACAACATATACAGTTCGTTTTGTATGAAGGTTACATTCAAAATCAATGTAAAATGAGTCATTTTGTAAATTAAAGAATATTTTTAAAGCACTAGCACATAATAATACCGGAAACCGAGGAAGTAACATTTTACAAATTTCTACTTATCTAACATTTGTGGAAATAAAATAAAATTGATATCAATACCTACCATATTTAGATAGAAGAAATGATATAATTCTTCTAATTACTAAACAAACTAGCCATCATTAATTAATTTAATCGATTTAAAACTGTTATATAAGTTAGTTTATGAAAATAAATAGAGTAGAATTTGAATTTTTAATCAAAGATTTATGGATATTACTGATAGGTGAAGAGAGTGAGTGAATGTTCAACTTTCAATGTAGGTAATATAATTAAATTGAATTTATTACATCTCTAATATATTTGAAAGGAATTTGTTGTAATTCTTCGTTGATTTTTTATTTATTTTAAACACTCGACGACTATCAACAACAATAAAGTGAAATTCGTACAATTCTAATAAATTCAACAGATGTCTGTGTATCTCATGACTATCTAACTAAAACAAAATTCTCGATCATTGTCTTATCATTTAACATTAATTCTTTCATCTCTACTTTGTGAAAGTTTATGGAAAATTTACAAAAAAAATCTAAAAAACTAGCACTATCCAACAATTTAGAATTGACGCAAAGAAAAGTATCACTCACATCAATCATATTCTCATCATTTTACCATTAATTACTAGGTTGTGTTTTTTTGTTTTCTTCAAATATACATTCACCTCTTGTACCTATACACAAAAACTAGGTACAACAACAACAAGGGGGCACAAAAAAGAATCAAACTTGTAATTAGATTTTGTCTAACAAACAACCAAACAAACAAACAAATATACTAATTTCGGATGCAAAACTAGTATGATATTAAACTTGATAACTCTAGGGAAATTATAGAAAACCTAGAATCGAATTCATATGGAAAATACATCATAATTATCATCATTGTTGTTTTGATAATAATTATAATTATTATTCAACTCACAAATAACAAATATATAGATACAATTCATTTTGATTGATTCACTATACTGGTTCTAATTTGTTTTTTTTTTATCTTTCAAAAAAATACATTTGTACACCCCCATTGAGTGATGATAATATACAGTTTACGTAAGTCACGTGTCATCTACTAGGATAGCAATCTTACATGTACTTATTGCATTATATGCGTTATTTTCTTTCTATCTAACGTTTGTGTCACGGAACTAGCATTACTAGCGCACCTTTCTCTTTCTCTCACTATTTCTGCTAATTGGATTTGTGGAAAAAATCGAACACTACAACTGAAAGATGCGTACCAAATATTTTTGAATTTGCTCAATTTGAGACAGACAGAGAGAGAGAGAGAGGGAGAGAGATATAGAAAAATTATGAACAGTAATAAAGTAATTTAACATCTGTCACGAAAAGTAATAGTTGATTCGTGTCAAATTTCACAAAAAAAAATGCCAAAAGACTGAAAGATAAACTACCCAATCGAGAAAGTGTGCGTGTATTGAGAGGAATCTTGAAAGTCGGCTATAAATGCACGCAGCAAACGGTGGTCCATTTCCTACAAAATCGGAAATACCACTTAAATTACAGGTGTTTGTTGGAGGATGTAATAACACCATCATCATATAATATACATCATCTTATATATTAGAAAATTCCATTAAAATCAATTAATCAAAAAAGGAAAATCAAGTAATTCATCCTGTTAGTTTTGCAATTTCTCATTATTACAGCATTTTCCAATAGGTATTCTCAAACTGTACATGTATGTGTGTACAACTAAATCTCTTTCTATAATTAGAAAAAAAAATAAAATTCTAGTTACAGATTACGTAAATTTACGTCTATTGAACATTGATTTCAAATAGTGTATGGAATTTGATTTCATGATTTACAACAAAAATAAAATGTAAAAACTTTCATATATCGTACATCGAATCCAATTTTATTGCAAAATCTATAAGAAATCTTCAAATTCACCTTCTTATACCAAATTTAAGAATTTTACAAGAGATAAGAATTATTAAAATCACAACTTTCAAATAAACAATACGTGCCAAAGATTTTAGGATAACAGACAAAGATTACATTTTCTAAAAAAAATAAAGACATTATCGAATTGGTCCAGCATTTGGTGAAAAGTGATGATAATGATAATAATAATAATAATATCATTACAAAACATCTGTTGAGCGAAATATTTACTGGCACGGAATTTCACAAAAGATCAAAAATAAATTCCTTGTTTTTGTTGTCTTTAATTAAAAAAAAAAAAACAAGTCGACCAAATTAACTATAATCATATAGTATTATAAACACGAACCATCAAATAATAATAATAATAATAATAATAAACAGAAATTTTCGAATCAATACTACTACTACTACCTGTAATTGTAGAATTAACGGTATTAAAATTACTTTATCAAAACAATAATGAGCATAAAAATATGATTACATCAACGTAAGTATACCATAAGTATCGAAATTCTACTTCTTCTACTTCTATTTGATCAAATTTGGAATTTTCGAATTAATTCAAATGAAACACAAAAGAGACATTTCCGTTTGTAAAACGTCCTTTACAAGGTGAACGTATATATGTAATAACCATCTTCTATTTTTGTTAATAAATACAAACATAATTAAGAAATTGGTAATCGTCGTCAATGACATTGCCCGATATTTTCACTTGATAGCAATGTGGGGGGATTATATTCAGTATCAACTCTTTTATATTATATAGAAGAAACACAACACTACATAAACAACATAATATAGGTAACTACCTACTACATAGGTAATATAAGAGAACTTTCAAAATACATGGGAATTTGAGAAAGATTGTTGTTAATATTCTAGAGTTAATAAATAGTCTTTAGTTATTCTATATAGTCGAAAGAGTCCAACATGTATTTGTGCCAGTGCTAACTAATAATATCAACAAATCATCAAAATGTCGAATATTTTATTAATATTATTTGCAATATTTATAGGTGAGTGAAATATTAGTGTTATGAATTTGTATAATCGTATTTAAAAGTTGTTACCTATTCGTTGTTGTATATTTATTGTAATGAAAATAAATAAAATAAAATCTATACTAAACTGCGGTAAAATTAACAGTTCACTAAACAATACTTTTCAATACACAAATTTTATTCAAAACTTTACCATTTGTGTATTTATTAAACAACAAACTGAAAAACAAAAACGAAAAAAATAATAATAATTCACCATATGCAATAACATATGAATGTATGGTTGGATAAACAAATTATAACAATAAAATATTCATTTATACATTAAAAATATTGAAAATATTAACCGGAAAAAAAATTAATGAAATATTTCATCAAACAAATCATATACAACGAGAAACAGTATTGCAAAAATAAAATACTGGTGAAACACAAAACTATTTTGCATAATTCCCAGATTAAGGACAAAGACTTATTGTTGAATTAACAATTTTTTTTTCCATAAAATTTCCCTTGTCGATAATAGAAAACTATTATTATACAACATTAATTTAATTGGAACTTTTAAAAAATAAAAAAAATCCCAATACAGGTAATCACCCGTTCATTTTCCCAATTATTTACAGTTTAATAACTATAAACTATTTTTTTTATATCATTTAACCTTGCAATTATATAAAAAAATGTAGCTTAGAAAATCAAATCCGGCTGTACACACACACATAGTGTAACAATATCAACTAATTCTTTTTTAACATCAAAAAAAAATAAAGGATGTAGGACATCATCCAACAAATGCAGCACACAATAAAATCTACCCTCTACAAAACAACAAAAACGACAAATAAAGTTCGTGATAGTTGAAACTGTAATGCATCCGATGGATGCACATGAAAACACGAATCAAACATAATTAAATCCTACATACATAATCCTGTGGTGTTATTAAAACATGTTGAACAACAACAAACAAATAATCAACATTTGTTTTAATTTAAAATTTATAATTCAAAAATATCCAAATAAATTTACGTAAAAATCGATTTTTGTGTATCAAAATTAGGAAAATTTTTGCAAACAAAACAAATAAAGAAATTGATAATTAATTCCATGTAGGTATATAATTGTAGGTGATTGTCGTTATTTTTTTATTGTCTCTTATATGAGAATTTCAATTTGTTATAATTTTAGTGAAATGTTCAATACGTCACCTACCTCTCTATACTTTCCATTCAGGAAATACAAATTAAATACAACAATTGCATAAACAAAGAAACAAAAGAAAAAAGAAATGTACTCTAACACACATATCACTATAGATATATACAAGTTGAGACAGTTCATCCAGGAACTATAAGAATCAGGACAGTCTTATAGCCTTCGTTTTGATGGAAACCCTCAAGACTTTCCTATGTTCCCAGATGAAATGTCTCAACCTGTATGTATTATAGTTACAGACTTGATTCTTTTCTTCTTATTTATTAATTTACTCCAGACTCCAGATTGATTCAAAACGTATGTAGAAATAATTAACACTAACACAAACAGCTGGCACGTGTAAATAGATCTTTAATTAGTAGAAAATTAAAAAATATCTGTGTCTTGTTCAATGGTTATAAAACAATAAGATTAACTGTTGAATAATTATAAACAATTCTTGTTGTTATTGTTTCTGTTTTGTTTTTTGTTTTTTTGGTGTGACTTCAATGACAATAAACAAACAGTGTAGTTAATTAAAATCTAAACTTTCATCAAAAATTTCTACTTAAAACAATATTTGTTATCTATCTATCTATCTATAACATAGATAGTTTGTATTAATATAGAAACTATACAGCTCTCAAACATAATTATTAATTAACGTACGACATTACAATATCATCTCTGTACATAGGAGAAAATAGTAAACTTTATCTAAATGAAAATTATTCAAACAATTATAATGAAACGTTAATTTAATAATAGAATAATAATCAAAACAATAAAAAATTAGCGTACTTTTAGATAGAAGGAAAGCTTGAAAATTTCCAACAAACTCGAAACTTTCATCATTAAAATTTCATACAATAGATACGAGATTTTAAAATTAATTCCAATTTGATTATTTAATTAGATTACGACAAATGTTAATTTATTTATTTATAAAAACAATATAAACAAGAAAAATTTGAGAATTAATTTAAACTTATGTTGTAGACATAAAATCAATAATAATAGACCATTTGCAATTTACAGTTTGCAAATCTAAATAATAGAATTAAACCAAAATTTCTAAACTGTATAGTGTGGTTTCTGGATTCTATTAAAATTGAAACAAAACGAATTATGTGTGTGTGTATATGGAGGATTTTGTAAAAATTTCTAAACACCTGTCATTACTTATTTATCTAAAAAGAAAAAATACAATACCATGTTTATTCCATTTCAATATTACGACTTTCTCTTATCAATACAGGGTTGTTTGTTCTTATTGTTGTGAGATTCAATTATTATAAGAAATTTGTCATTAATTTAATTAATTTTTTTATTTTGTGGAAATAGTCAAATTGTCTTTTGTTTAAACGTACATATAATACAAATGATACACTTTCACCACTATATCGCGGTCGTCCTTCACAGTTCATGATTCTCGTGATGACTTTCAAAATTACAATAATTTAAATATTATTGAATGCGAATGAATTCAATTTGAACAAATAAATTTGTTGAATTTAAACTACTTATTATCAAATTATACGAATATATGTAGAGGTATATTAATTAGCATATTTACAGGTAAATTATAAGTTTTCTTTCATACGATTTTGTATGTTTAAACATTCATCTTTATCTAGTTAACTTTAAATTATTTAAAAATTATAAATCGAAATATTCAATGAACCATGATGGAATACAAGAAATTTGTTGCTTTCACTAATATAAGATGTGTGTATGTATCTTTAGATCTAGCACACATACAGCCTCAACAAGATACTCGATACAAATTACCAGGGTCCAGGGTAATTATTTGGGGCCCAGCCTTGCTGGCCCTCCATACATGTACATATTGAATGGGAATACTATAATTTTGCAAAACACCTAAAGCTAAATAAAATATTGTTGCACTTCTCTAGTACGTATATGTATTAAAAAAAAAAAATTGTTACAGCATTACCTCAGATGTTATTTGCAATAACAACCATTCACCATGATAAACCTGAAGGTTCACGTATCGAACAAATGGCAAATAAAATGAAACGAAATCATGATGATGATAAACAACAACAACAACAATATTTTGTGCCATTTAATTTAACAAAATTAAATAATAATGATAGACAAAAACGTTTATTACCATATATAAATTATTATAGAAATAATCAACAACAACAACAACAATTTATTGATGATTATACAACGAATAATGTTAGATTTACACCATTTCTTGATAGTAATGCAATACCAGGCCCTTTTATACCGATTATAAAAACAAATAATTATGAATATGATGATGATGATCAAAGAAATGAACCAATTGTACAACAACAACAACAACACGAACAACAACCAATACCAAATTATAGTGCAATTTATGATAAATTAGCACAATTAAAATTTTTACAACAACGAAATCGTTATGTTACACCAATAATACAACAGAAGAATCAAAATTACATTCCAACATATAATTATGGTAATCAACGTTATAAAATATTACCACCATTATCACCACCACCACCACCACCACCACCACCACCACCAATAACAACAACACAATCACCACTAATTAAAACAGTAATTCATACTTATACACCTACACAGATTGATTTAATCAGTAATAATCAACAACAACAACATTTCAATAATAAAAATTATAAAAATAATGTAATTTATGATTTGTACCAATCAAATATACCACACACAATATATCGACAACAATTTGTTAATAATAAAATTAAAAAACCAATAATATTTATTGAAAATAAACCAAAAATCAAACCACAAGTTGTAAGCGAAGATAATTATGTGGCACAAAAATATGTACCAATAGTAATACCACAACAACCACAACAACAATATGAAGAAATCTATTATCAAACAACAACACCAACACCTATAATTCAATCAACAAATGATGATAACAATAGAAATACATTAAGTCAAATATTAAAACAATTACAAGATGCAAATGCATTACCACATACATTAACATCAGATAATATTGATAACAGTATAAGGACATTAGTGAAAATATTAAATAATTTTAAAAAACAACCAACGAAATTTTCCAAACCAATTATAGTAGCTGATCATGCCAATAATAATAATGGTGGTGGTAGTGATGAAATTTTTGATAATAATAAAGATGAAATAATACCACCACCACCACCAACAGATCCAACAATTATACAAAATTTCCCAGCAACAAATACAATAGATGGTGGTACACCAGGACGTCCTGGTATTGATTATCCACAATTATCAACAATACCACAAACAGATTTCAATTGTAAACAACAACGTTATAAAGGTTTCTTTGCTGATATAAATACAAATTGTCAAGTATGGCATTATTGTGATTTGAATGGTGGACAAGCATCATTTTTATGTCCAAATGGTACAATATTTAGTCAAATTGCATTAACATGTGATTGGTGGTATAATGTTAAATGTTCAACAACAACACAATTATATGTATTAAATGAACGTTTATATAAATATATTTTACCATATTCACCGAAATTCCCAGAAGATTATAGTGGACCATTAGTTGATAAGTAAATCCAAATTTTCTATTATCATAATTTTATTTTTAATTTTAAATTGATATTTTAGATATTTAGCATTAAAATTCCAAGAAATGGAAGAGAAAATGAAGAAAGAACGTAAAGGTAAACCAAAGAAAACAGATAGTGGTGGAGAAGAAGATGAACAACATGAAGAAGATAAAGATGATTCTGATCAATTACGTGAAATTCAAGCGAAAAAATTTGAAGAAACATGAATTATTTTGAATTACCAAAAAATGCCATAAATCATTATCATTAATTTATTTATCATGTTGGTTTAGAGACAATAATTATATTATGACGTAGGTAGGTATCTGCTAGTCATGCAACTCATACATCAAGTTTTCTTCTATATGCATCTACAGGATTGGCGTTTCTAATAAGAACATACCACACCCTTTTTCTGATACATTTACCCACTGATGTTTCACCATAATCTTAACAAAGAGTGGGTGGTGTCAAAAATTCGACGTTTGAGCGCTTACTTTCTTGTTTATCTCATTCTAACTTATGCTGAAGTCCTCAAATTTTTCCTATGTTCTTATTAAAAACGCCAAATCTGTATATGTAATAATAACGTAAAATAATTAGTGTTAAGGTTAAATTAAATCGTGTATATTTCATAAAAATAAAAGTTGAGTAATTATATATTTTTTTTAAAGAAATTGTGTTCTATTTTATTTAATAATCAGTAATTGAAGAATAGAAACGCAACCCTATCGTGGAACTTTACGACTACAATTGTGTGCCGAAAACAATGTAAAAATTAAATAATTCAAACATTACGATAGTAGGAAAACTTACCCCTATCCTACACCAATACAATTACTGTACAAGGTATGTACATACACGTGAAGAGTTTTATATCCTCTTACTCGTTATAAAATTAAATCCAATTATTGGCAATGATGATCGGATATCATCATTAAAATTAAATTTATAAATGACTGTCTTATAATTGTGTATATAAATTTGTCACGTAATCACTTTGTCATTCATTATTTTGCAATTAATTCAAATATTTCAAACAAAATTACTTACCTTTAATGATTGATATAATGTATTTAAAACAGTTTTCAAAGAAACAACAGAATCTTTCAATACAACTTGTTCTTCTTCAGTCTGGAAAAAAAATTAGAGAAATTTTTGATAATAAAATCCACCACAATACAGCAATAGATACGATGATAAAGGGTACGTATTTGTCAATTTCTAAATAATTTTGAAAAATTCGAAAAGTGGGGGAAAAATATTCGATAAAGCTTGGCAACAACAGAAACTTTTATTCAGTAGTCCTAGGAGGAGGAAGCGAGCAGTGCTTCATTTCTACCATCCTCCTATAGACGTCCAGATCACATCCTGTGAAATTTTAAGATTTTCGGAGCTATATTGTCCCATCACAAAGGGGGCTAATTTTCTAAAAACTGTCCTACTGTCTCCTACTTCGACTCCAATAGAGAAAGGGAACAAGTTATCTAATAAAATTATGAATAAAACAGTGCAGTTAGAGAACCCTCGTTACAACAGTCGCTCATTGTCAGGTAAAAATGAGGACAATTCAACAATATTGTTGTAATTTCAAAAAAAGAGCCAAAACCCAATACTTACAAGTTTATAGAGATGGATTGGTGTATGGTCGATGTGATTTTCAACGAAACAATACGAACAAATCGCTAAATTACAAGTTTTACAATAAATATCGTTATCTTTATCGAAATGTTCTGTACATTTTTTGAATTTTAAATAATTTACATCTTCAACAACATTATTATCATTAGATTCAATTTCAGATAATTCTAATAAAAAAACAAAAAACAAATATCAATATTATTCTGTTTTGTAGAAAACTATGTTTTATACCTTCAGAATGATTAGAAATTGATAATTTACTATTTTGACGATCCCGTATCGTCATCCCAGATGTTACCATTTCAAAACTACCATTCTGACGATCACGTATAGTCATACCAGATGGTATCATATCAAAATTACAATTTGGTAGACTATTTTTTGTTAATAACAAATAACCAATTAATGTATAATGTGGTGTAAAGATTTCACATAAACGATTTAAATGTGTTTTAGGTATTTCATAACCATATTGACATATTGGACATTTATAATTCTCTTTTATTGCCAATTTATAAAGACAATCCTCACATATTACATGATTACAAGGCAATATCAATGGTAATTTACTGGAATTAGTGCCAGTACGTTCTGGAATTAAAACAATGAATACATTAAGATATAAAATTAGAATTATCCTTCTTTTTTTATGTATATTTACTTATATAATCGAATAATACAAAACAACGTGGACATTTATCGGAGATTAATCTGATTGTAGGATCACTGGTATCACTCATTCTTGATTTTGTCGCCATTTTATATGGACTTTATTATTTCTTATTTATGGAATTTATTCTTATTCTTATTATTCTAAATAATCAACCATTAAAATGAAAGAAAAAAAAACAAAAACGTACAATTCTTGGAATGTGATAACTGGTATCAACAATTTTCTTTAAAAGATCAACAATTTTCAATATTTGACAGACGCCAGAAAATTTGTAAACACGCGCAAATGCAGTTTTGTGTTGGTTTCATTGGCAAGACTGGC